>JAGVSP010006055.1:0-19303 GCA_022494985.1 Micrasema minimum
GTAGGCAGAAAGGATAGAACGCCACACAACTCTGCCCTGGCATTATCCACACCACACTATCGATTCTACAAATATTTAATACTTCTACAGCGAAATGTTCGAGAATCCGTCCCGTATAAAACAGGCATTAGGACCCCGCGCCCGCAAACTCCCCCCGCACTCGGCCCAAAATGTTATTAAATTTCCTCAAAGGCGCGCAATGCCTTGATAAATTTGTTTTTTTATTCACCGCTTCAGGTGAAACTTTTGGGCTTCCATAAATTCAAATGGCTTTATCGGATTCAATTAAAGTTTCTCCCTTGCCGCTGCTCTGCGATTTACTGAAACAGATTTGATTTAGCCAACAATTGTATTTTCCTCGATTATTTCTTTGCTTCTTATATTTTCACCTCCCTTTTTCAACATTTCTACTTATTAATATGAAATAATATGCAACACAGTGCAGCAAATTACCTAGATTCATTGTATTTGGTGTACCACTGCAGTGCCCTATGCACTGTTGGATACCGATAAAGGATAGAAGTAGTAAAATATAAAATTATTGTATGAAATAAAAAAAAAATTGTACTATAGTTGAACTGCGAACCAAGGTTTTCGGAGAAATGATTGATACACACACACACACACGAAAATACACATACAAAAGGCACAAAATCAAAATAATATATATAATGTGATTTTCTCTTTATGGTGCATTTAAAAATATCAATGGTTTAGCAGGTTTAATCATGCCCACCGTTTTAACCAATTTAAAAATGCCAACGCAGTTGTGGTTACGGCTTTCTTTAAGACCCTGTCGCCAGACAGCTCTCACGCCTCCTTCCATGTCAGGCCCGCAGCCCACCGGCTCCACCGAGTAAACCCGGAAGATAATATATATTTGATTATAAAAAATCACTTACTTCCTTTCTCCAAAATAAATTTTCATTAAATATCCCGCCAATGTGCCTAAGAATTGATATAAACTATAAAATTATAACTCAAATGAAATGTAGTCTTGATTTGACATAGCTGAAAATTTACTAGTTATAGTATATACGTCTATATAACATTGAAATGAAATTTGTACCTAAGATTAATAGGGGTAACCGTTACAAATTGATGCTTGTCAAACTGCCGGAAATAACAGCGAATTATTATTGCCAATGATTTGATACGTCAAAACAGAAACCAAACTTCTATTTCTTGATTTTCGTCTAAAATCAAACCTATAAAGCAATTTCTCTTATTGACGGGCTTAATTTTATAATGAAATGAAAAGCAAACCTTATTTCTCAATTTGAACTACCCAATTGTATAACAGCTTTTTAATTCTTTGTAATTAGCACTCCAAATAATTATATATTAGGTCCTTACATATGAAATTGGCGTTTTGCCGTACTGGCAACTTTGATCTCAAATATCTTCTCTTTGGTTAGGAATTTCAAATTCAAATTTATACAGCTATTTACTCAAGTATTTGTGTTTTGAAAATTATAATTCATTTTGTTTTTCCTCAATTGTTTTTTTTTCTTTGCGTCACTCAGTTTACAAAATGGAAAACTTGAAATATCGCGTTATTTACGAGTACGAGTTCCACCGTGGCACCAGTGCTGCAGAAACGGCTCAAAGGATTTATGATGTGTATGGCGACGGTGCCGCAAAAGAAAACACAGTGCGTTTTTGGTTCCAACGTTTTCGTTCTGGAAATTTCGACCTGCAGAATAAGCCCCGTGGACGGCCGGAGACCAAAGTTGATAATGAAGAATTGAAGGCTATTGTGGAAGCGGATCCATCGCAAACCACGTCCGAGTTAGCTGCAGGCTGCGGTGTTAGTGATAAAACTGTTTCAATCCACTTGAAGCAAATTGGGAAGGTGAAAAAGCTTGAATTAGGTCCTTACATATAAAATTGGCGTTTTGTATGGGAGGAACATAAAGTTGATTTAAAAAAAATATTATATTACAAATTAGAAGAGCTTCAATTGGAATGTCTAAGACATTCACCGTACTCTCCGGACCTTGCCCCAACAGATTACTATTTTTTTCGAAATTTGGATAACTTCTTGCAAGGGAAAAAATTCAACTCCGATGGGGCAGTCCAAACCGACATCAAAGATTTTATTGATTCCCGTCCGAATGGTTTTTTTTGTAAAGGGATCGATGAACTACCTATGAGATGGCAAAAGTGCATAGATAGCAATGGTACATACTTTGATTAAATAAATATATTTTATAAAAAAAAAAACAACTTTATGTACCTCCCATACAAAACGCCAATTTCATAGGTAAGGACCTAATAAAATACCAGAAAATCACTCGATTAAGTTGGTGAGAAAATATTGATAATATTAAAATAATTAAAGTAATATAAAATTCCTGTTCTAAAATATAAGTAAAAATATAAATTTGAGTCATCTGCAGGCGATTACACGTAATTAATTTAATTCGGACAGAATCTTAATTACAAAAAATAAGTAACTGGCTAGTAAAAATACTTAACTTCAATATCAATACATAGATGTCGCGTCGTGCGCAACGCGCTTGTAGATGGTTTTAAGCATGTAACATAAATAAAAGCAAAAATCAAACATTTTACCTCGTTCGCTAATAATCGGAATGGGGAATGTTGTAGTACATCAAGTGGCCACTTAACCCAGCTAATGACAGGTCATAAGCCCCCTGTAAACTTTCGAACATACATATTCCCGAATTTGAAAAAACTCTACTTAATCTCTGTAGAGATATAAAAATCAAATATATGTTACGAATCGAAAACCATTCACCAGTGCGTAACTAGCACCATCTATGAATTGATATTGAAGTTAAGTATTTATTAACAAATAACTTCATTTTTGTAAGACTCTGACCGAGTTAAATTAATTACTAGTAATCGCCTGCAGATGACTCTGCAATTTATTTAACTTATATTTAGACCAGGAATTTTAAAAACATATTGGGGCGTTCAAATACTTGAACACAAATCTGGATTTATATACCTGCTCCCGTCATGGGATAAATCCAGATTTGTGTACAAGAATTTGAACACACTCAAAATGTTGTAACGTTAAACACGTTTGTTTTCAGATTAACATCTTCATACCGTGATCATAATGAGTAGAATTCTGTAAAGCATATCCTTTTAGTGTCGGTTTAATGATTAACTGATGACTTAATTTTTCGTTCACCCTTAAAACTTAATGTATTACTTTGTTGGCTAATTATTAATTAGATATCGGAGATAATTTATTGTCAATTTTGTTATTTATTTATTCACGCCCATGGGACTTTTACAGAACAAATGTAAGTATACATAATATGGTAAAGGTATTTTTATAATACATGACAATAGGGATATCAGACTGATCATTATGAATATCGGATATGTGTTTGAAAAAATAATTTACATTCAAGTTATTAAGTAGTGATAATTCCATGTTATTTTGTAAACATCGTACAATTTTTATTAGATGATTTGCATTTAGCTCTTAAATTTGAGAAGTTAACATAATCAGTAGTTAAATCTATTAACTATTTGTTACAAATATTTAAGATGACGTTTCCACGAGGTGAAGCACCATTGACAGAATAAAACGGATCTTGTGTATATCACATCACTTCCGGAATGTTGTAATCTCCAGCAATTACTATTTATCCAAATATTTATCTTTTATATTCTCTCATTATCCCCCTTAGTGCAAATAATTGCCAACTATAACACAAAATTCAATATTTGAAGCGCCCTTGAGGTATATTTATACGAAAACGGCGCTATATAAATTATCAATAATAATAATAACTACTCCATACGTATACATTTATATTGACTAGTCTACGTAAATAAAAAATATTACTTACCTAATTCTCTAATAATCCGAACTTAAAACTCGCTAATTTTCACGAAACATGTTTTTTTTTTTTTTTTTTTTTTTTTTTTTTTTTTTTATTTATTTAAAAAATCTTATAAAAACATACATGTCTTATAATCCCAGGAGTTTATAAAAACTCATTTTGGGACCGGTATTACATACATTTTTAATTACATATTGCACAATCAAACACAAATAAGAAAGACGATACAAAATTAACACATTCAATCTTAATCCTATACATCATAACTATCATTGAAAAACATATTTAAATACAAATCTTTAAGGGCTCTACTATGTATTGATTTTTTATTTTTTATTTCATGGGGTAGATTATTATATTGGGATCGAGAAATGTTCATAAGGGATTTTTTACCGAATTTTGTGGATCGAAATTTTGGAATGTGGAGGTTTTTTTGAATAACGTGTATTGTGACCATGAAGCTCAGAGTTAAAATTGTGTTTCAAACGTGTATGTGCTGAATGATTCAATATAGTAAGTATGGTATTTGTGATTTCATGTAATGGTATTACTTTGAATGGGAGTATTTCTGTCTGGCGATATATTTCTTTTACATGTGTATCCCAGGGTATCCCTAAAATATTTCTCAGAGCCCTGTTCTGGAGAACTTGAATTTCGGAAACCTGTTTCTTGGTATCAAAACCCCATATACATGACAAATATACAAGGTGAGAATGTATCATAGCGTAGTAAATAGAAAGCAAAATATTTTTTGGAAGTAAACCCCTGAGTCTGTACAAAACTCCAGTTACAGGGGCTATCTTTGCTTTGACATGATCAAATTGATAACTCCATGAGAGTTTTGAGTCTATGAATAGTCCTAGATATTTAGTTACGTTGGTCATTTCAATCTGAGTATTCCTTAGAGAAATATTGAGGGATATGTTTTTTTTTGTTCCCAAAAAGCATGCATGAAGTTTTTTTCACGTTTAAGCTTAATTTGTTTATTCTTAACCAGTTTGCTAGATGAGAGATATCTCTTTGCATTTTATTTTCAAGTTCGTTTATCGTGCGACAATGATAGAATACTATAGTATCATCAGCATACAATTGTAGAACACCTTGTATGCCCCATGTAGTCACATCGTTTATGTACACAAGAAAAAGTAGAGGACCGAGAATTGAGCCTTGAGGTACACCACAGGTTATCTCCCCAAAATCACTGAAATCCTCACCAATATGGACCGAACAATATCTATTGGTAAGATAACTACGAAGTAGTTTTAAGGGAGTACCAACAACGCCTAAATATTCTAGTTTATACAGCAATATATTATGGTCAACAGTGTCGAAAGCTTTTTTCAAGTCTATAAAAATCCCTGCTGCGTACTCACCATCATCTAGGTATTTTTGAAGATTCGATATAAAATCATATGCCGCACATTTTGTATTTGAACGCTTTCTGAAACCATATTGTTGGGATGCAAGAAGATTATTTGAAACTAGATATTTAGTTAACCTATCCTTAATGACTTGTTCAAATATTTTTGAAAAAACCGAAAGTACAGAGATTGGTCGGTAATTTGAGACATTTTTTTTGCAATCGCTTTTATAGACTGGAACGATTTTTGCTATTTTAAGTTTATCTGGAAAAATGCCACTCAAGAGCGAATCATTTACTAGCAAAACAAGGTGATCGCCAACTGATTTTTACAAATCTCAAGAATGGCTGGAGTCACTCCATCTAGGCCAGGTGCTGATCGTTTTTTAAGATTAGAGATAAGACGCAAAATTTCAGACTTATTAGTTCTATGCATAAAGAAGGAATGAGTTGCTTTAGGAGCAGTACAAATTGTGTTTACATCATCAGGATAAGATGTTATTGTGTTTGCTAAGTTGCTGCCAACTGTTATAAAGAAATTATTGAACTCTGTGCAAATCTGCTTTGGATCATTTATGTCAAGATTGTTAATCGATAGACATTCTATTGGTGTTTTTTTTATTTTGGGGAGCATTTGATAGTATTGAGTTTATCGTTGACCATGTTTTTCTAGGATTACTAATATTCTCTTCAAACATTTCCGAAAAATATTTTGTTTTTACAAATCTCCTATAATTTGTCACTTTATTTCGAGTTTGATTTTTTTGTGTTAAAAGGGAACTATTAAAAGGATCACGCTTCCACTGTTTTAAAAGCAAAATTTCGTTCTTTGATAAGCGTATCTAGTTTTGTGTCATACCAGGGTGTATTAGCTTGTCGTCGGTTTCCTATGTGTAATAATTTTGGTTCAAATTTACAGGAGTCAATCGCACTTTTGAAATATTCAATAAACTTATTATAATTTAGATCAGTACTATCATTAATATCATAGGGAGACGCGTAAGCTTCCAGATGTTTTTTTTAGCATGACATTATTTATTTTGGGGGATGATTTTAATAAAGTAGGTAAAGTAGGTAATCGATTTATTAGGGTATAACTTAAGGCTATTTAGGAAGTCAAGAATTAGAATATTATGGTCACTGAGTGGGTGGTCAATATTTGAGATAGTGGCTGATATATTTCTTCTATTAGATACAATGTGATCAATTAGAGAGGCACTTGTTTCCGTGGTTCTGGTGGGAAAATTCGTATTGCATATAAAAAAGTTGAACGAGAGTAATGTATTTATGTATGCTGTCGAAGACTGTGTAATTTTACTAATGTCGATAGCCACTGATGTTGTAGAATGACTCATCTCCGTCGTTTAGCCAAGTTTCAGTTATGACAAGAATGTGGATGGTGTCCTTGTATTCCCTTCTAGCATTTCTTCAATTTCATCGAATTTATTCCGAATGCTCCTCGCATTGATGTACATAGTTCTGAAGCAATTTTTTGTAGCTTATAATCTTCTATATTGAAATATTTAAGTTCTTTTTGTATTCCCTTGACAACTGCTTTTAGGACATGTCGCCATAGTCTACTTTATCTCTGGCTCGAGTATCCATTAATTTCCATAATGGACAATCAGAGCTAGTAGCTCGATGGCTTTTATATTCATTTTTTTCCGCAGTTGCAGCATTTGGGTTGTTCATTTTTGTTAGGGCATTCAGTATATTTATGCTCCTCAGAGCAGTGGAAGCATTTTTCTTTCTCGTTGCACACTCTTTTAGTATGCCCAAAACCCATACATTTATAACACTGCATCAAAGGAGATTTATCGTCCACCGTTAGCCTTTGGTATCCTATATTCACCTTGTTTGCATCAGTTAGGATTTTCCAGTTCTGGGGAGAAACTTCCAGGATTAAGTTGCACAAAAGAGGGTTTCTTTGGTTGGTTTTATACTTAATACTAATTTTTTGACTAAAATCTATCTATTTAGATGCTTATTTTGCATCTGAAGCGATTCTATTATCTCGTCATCTTTGGTATCCTTCAAAACACCTTTGATGATTACCAGTGGGCTGTGCTGTTTACTATCCGCAATAGTAATATCCGTATCTTTAAAACCCTTTTTGAGCTCGTTTGTGAATTTATTTTTTATCTTCCAGGGAAGGCATGGTAACAATCACTTTGTCTGCCGTTTTCCTCATTCTTGTGACTCCAATCCCCAGAGAACGTACGTTTATTTTGTTTTTAATTAATTTATCAGATCTTCTCTCTTGTTTTTGGATCCTCACCATCGGTACTAATTACAATAGCATAGTGTTTTTCTTTAGGTGGCATTTTCGAAACTGCTCTGGCGTATGACGTCTCCTTCTTGTCAAATTTTTAGTTTTAGGTCTTCTACATTTTTTGTAAGCAAAACAATCGATTTATTTATTTCGTCTAGTCCACTTTCTCTACCTTCAGGAGTTGACGAAGAACCAGATTCGGTTTTTTTGTTATCAGGCAAAATATTCAAATTAACCACTGTGGTCAAGTGTTGGATGATGTTATTAACCGCAGCCATAAGAGAAGTCCGCTGTTCTTTGGAAAGTATGTTATTTGCCAATAAATCTTTAATCTTTTTTTGCTGGGTTTTAGCATCTTTTAGTCTATCGCTGGACGACAATGGATTTATGTCCAATTCACCACTGCCCGAGCTTGCGCTAAACCTTCTGATTGATGTCATAATAAATTATTTTGTATGTT
The DNA here is from genome assembly GCA_022494985.1 of Micrasema minimum. Classification (NCBI taxonomy): domain Eukaryota; kingdom Metazoa; phylum Arthropoda; class Insecta; order Trichoptera; family Brachycentridae; genus Micrasema; species Micrasema minimum. The sequence goes on from JAGVSP010006055.1 coordinate 7,923, forward strand.
GATAATTTAAAAAATAATATTCTATACAATATTTCCTTGAAAATGTAACAAAGTTCGGAAATTCTATCTCAATTGTTCGCCTTTATTAATATTCGGCACAATTAATGACATCTATTGATATTAGTAGCCAATATAATTATTTGTATTGCAACGAAGATTGAAAAATGTAAATAATTTGCCTTATTTGATATTGGTCGCAATTGTGTGACATCTATTGGAAATATATATAGTTTGATTTTATACCATTTATAAGAGCCTCATTCAGAAACCCACAGATGGCTCTACATACATATGTGCGTAAAAGTGACAGGGCAAAAATTTGTTTTCTTTAAATTGTCAAAATTCTTTTTATTATTTCACTCTTCCAGTTGTAAAGAACTTACTCCCCACAAAATATGTGTTGAAGTGATTTCTCCGCTACCACTTTGTCTGCTTTAAATTAGGCAACAATATCTTAACACTGCAAAACACTATTTAAACAATGATCCGCGATTTGATTGAACGCAAGTACATTAAACGTCAAAGTTGAATTCCATTATTTATTATTACATTTAGTTTATTTTCATTATAATGTTTGTAAAACAAAGACGTTAAATTTTGTAAAAAATAGCCTTTTTAATTTGCAAGTAAATTTACATAATAGACGCTTATTAAACTTTTTATGGGAAATTTTTACAGGAAGATAATATTAGAAGTTTATTACTCAAAGGTTTGTTGCAAAGAAAAGTCTTTAAATTTGCACAAAATTTTTAATAATACTTTAATTACTTTTATTAATTAAAAGGGAAGAGCTTTGATGAAAGGATATATTTTAATAAGAAAGAATGGTTTTTAATAGTTTTATGGTACCTACCAAAAATTATGTAAATATTACTACTTCTACTGTTTTCCCTTATTTCCACACAATGGTGCTTAAGGCAATGCACCGGTACATCAAATGCAGAGTATATTCATAACTTTTATTACATGATCAGTCATACGCTTCGGTACCTGTCCAAGGTATCAAACATGAAATATTTAATATTTCATGTTGAGTCCCTAAGGGAATCGAACCCGCGACATCATGCATGGTTCGAATGCGCTACCACTTTGCTACAGGCGTATGTAAATACAGTTTTAAAAATATTAAATGTTTCAAAACAAGTCATTTGAGCAGCATCAAAGTATTTTTAAATGATTTTATTTTTACACTTACAGCAAATTTTTTTAAAATTAAATGTGTATGTTGGAACGAACTTTTTTTATATTAAAAAAAGTATTTATTTAAATGGTTTTTAGTAGATACGAAAGTTATCGAAAAATCCAAAATATGTCTATTTCAGTTTGCGCAAAATTGAGTTTTTAGGTCTTTAGAGTTTATTTATTTACTGCCTGTAAACGCCTAAAATAGTATTAATTATATAAATATAAAAAGTAATTAAAAATGTGTTTGCGAGCCCTCACATTTCACGAACATCTCAAAATTGTGTATATATTAATTATGTTTTTAAAATATTGCTTATATGGAGAATATTATAAAGAAATTTGAACATTTTAATAAAACGAGGTAAATGAGAAAGTTTTAAACAGAAAGAACAATACTATTAAAAAATCTTCGTTCTACCAATCAGATTCTTTACCCTCTTCTATCTCTTATTTGCTTATTAATATTCGATAAAATTAGTGTTTACATACAACCAAGTAATATAATATATATATAGTATGAACGCGGAAACTAAAACCTTCGTTGAATATCCCTACAAAAACTCATTTCCAAGATCCTGCTAGGTTTAAGTTTGAAAGAATATCCTTTTCGTTAATCTTTTTGCTTTCAAAAATCTATTATTCTTTTGCACAAAGATCCTTCTGAAAGAGTAAGGGTAGTAAAAGAATTCTTATTGTCTTTGGAAAATTCTGAAACTGAAAAGCTGCGACTCTTGTGTTATGTGAGGGTGGTTTAGAGTCTCAACTCCTAGTGAGGGGGAGTCTAGAAATATCGCCGTTTTATTGTATTTTTAATCATTTGAATTTTATACATACGGATCGCGAGCATAATAAAAAATATTTTCAAGGAAACGATAATAAACGGAGTATGGGAATCGTAGCTACAACCTACGAAGGTTATAATAATTCTTCATGATAGATTTTTTAAGCTGGTGTACTAAAAAGAAGAAGTTTGTAAGTGTACTTAATAATTTCCTTGAAATTAGTATTTAAAATATCGTTTGGTTGTCTAAAAAATGTGCATTTTATGGCTCGATCAGAAATTTTAATTGCTGACTGCGGTACTTCGTACGAAAAAATATATTAACAGTCCGTACATTATTGTATGAAAAGCCCAAACGGATATTTTGTAGAAAAATGCTGTTGTAAAATGTCAAAATTTCTAAGTAAATACGGTAAAAACATATCAATATGTTTAAGGCGACATTAATTCTTTATAAAAAATTAAAGGGAAAATTGAATGAGAAATACGAATATTTTATTTCTACAAAATAACCAAAAATTGACATTTATTTTCCCACGAGCTTGCTAGTTTTCGTCAATAGCAAATAACGTCCATTTGTTGGTATAAATAAGCTGAATAGAAACACAAAATATTCCTAACAAAAGCCTCTTCATACTTCACTCCCAGACTCAATGCAATAAAAAATACTACCAATCGTTCGTAATTGGAAATATTCCCCTTATCCGACAATCTAGGTTCAACATTAACGCAGGCAAAATAAAAACCAACGGAGAAACAAAATATTTACAGCCTAACTTATTTCTCTATACAGCTTCAATCTCATTGAAAAGCCCGGGAAAGAAAAGCTCACAGTAGTGAAAAGCGTTCAGTCAATCCATTTTCAGATTTCCTAAAGGATTTTCCATAACAAAAAACCTCCAACAACGGAGCCTTTGTTTTTTTCTGAGTGCGCCCGATAGAGAAGGATAATTAATATACTTTTTTTTCGCAAAATTGAAAAAATCCGAAACGGAGACAAAGAACGAATGAAAACAAAGAAAGGACGAACTGTAGTCGGAAAGTGGGTGGCAGTGGTGAATAAAATGGCCTTATAAATAAACTGAAAATTAATTATCGAGAAAAAACTGGAGATACAATGGATGCCCTAATTCAAATTGGTAATTTCAAAGCATTTTACCAGGGATGAGCTTGAAACTTGAAAGGTATTCAAATCACGATTTCTTTGTGTATCTATCTCAGCGTCTTGTGAAAACAGGTTTTATTTTGGTTATTACGGATGATATTTTTTATCCTTAAGTTTACAGGCACGTTGGGTTTATTATCGCAGGTCGTTTGTATTTTCAAACTTACTGTATGTATTATATAAACGTAGAAATAACGATTTTTTGTAGTATAATAATGAGTGAACGTAGGTACGTATAGTATTTTTGTGTTTTTTTTTTACTTATCTATTAAAAATTAATTTATTTTCGTAACGTACGTTAAATATTCTGAAATACCGACATAAATTATAATAATTTCTGGATGTTTTTATAAACATACTAAAGCGAGTATCTTCAAGTCTACAAACAAACACTGTTTTCACAATAATATGTTATTTGGTAAGAATCTACATATTGTCGATGCATAGATGGTCTATGTGGCTTAAAGCAGATTCTGAAATATTTGATAATAACTACTTTTGATGCAATCAAACGCACTAACTAGTTTAGTGAAAAACACAGTGTTTTGATTTTTTTTTTTAATTTTTTTGATTAAGTAACATGGCGTCATAATGAAATATAATATTATTACATCATCAATCTTTATTTTAACAGTATCTGGGAATACAAACTTAACACTAACTATTAGAGTTATTGTTCATTAGTTTGGATTATACAATTAGTAAGGAATTATCTACGTTTACCTAACAAAAGTTAAACTTACTTAATATACAAACAATACAAGAGAACATGATAATGTGATACTGATCCCAGTAAACAGAGGTAACAAATTAATTTAGCTGTTTAGTTCTATGGTAGCTGCACGTAAATTCTCAACAACTGAAAACAAACGTATGAAAAGTTATGTTATAAACTCGAAATTTTAGTTTAAAACATTTTTTCAGGATTCTTGAAAAAAATACAAATGATTGAATCTATAACCTTTTTTTTACTATATAATATTAGGAGTACTTTTTTTATTAACTTTTTTTGTGTATTTTTTTATTTTTATTATTAATTAGAAAATATAACTAACTAAAAACTAACTAACTAACCATCACGCCATTTCCCCGTATATTTTTTTACATAAACTAATATATTTTACATAACACTTAATTTTTTAAACTATCCTACCATTATACATTTTTCAATTTAGCTATAATACAATACCAACACCTTCACTAATATTTTTCACACATTTATTTTTTGACTTCCAATATGCCTATTTTGGGGTAGTGGTTAGATTTGGAAGAAGAAGGATGAAAGTAGACTGAAGGCTGTTGAAATGCAATCTCTCAGGCGAATGTGTGGTAAGACTATGTATGATAGGTGTACAAATGTCGAAATTAGAGCAGAGTGCTAGGCTGAGATAAGCATTATCGACAAAATTAAGAAAGGGCTTTTACGATGGTTTGGTCATGTGGAGCGAATGAGTGATGAAAGAACGGCTAAAAGAAGTTTAAATGCAAGTGTGCCTGGATGTAGAAGCCGAGGAAGGCCGAGAAAGACATGACATGACCAAGTACGCCAAGTACTTGAAAGTGGTCATGTGAAAAGTCGGAATAATCGGCGTATGTGCTAGTCAAGCCATATAGCTCATCAAGAGCTTTAGCTTCCTTGACGATGATATAATGATAAAATTCGAACGTTTATACTTAATTTTAAAAATTGAATCTAGATGCATTAGAGATGATTGCTTATTTTGGAGGTAGTTTGTTAAATCTATGTTCAATAAGGATTGAAAATCGAGTAACAATTTGATTTTATTTTGGTACGTAGATAAAAGTTCTGTCACTTATTAATTTTTATGTGCCGTCTAGAAAATACTCGTTATACCCTACAATACTGCGCCAATAATACATCTACACAGCATATGGGTGCAATTCTGTCATCAATAGACTCCACAATCTAGGCAATAAGTTTATGCATACTGGCGATACATTCGATGTCAATTTTAATGCCTACAAGTTGGCACTTCTAAATTATTTCAAGGCCGAATGTTTCGATTAGTGTGCATACAATTTGGGTTCTAAAGTTTAATGTTTTAATGCAATGTTTATTTGATGCTGGATTATTTTAATTTTTTTTATATGTATATTATGATTTCGTGTATTTGCTGTAAAATATTTAATATGTAAAAGGCACTGAGTGCCGTTTATTTTAATAAAATAAAATAAAAAATAAAATAAAAGCTTAAATTGTTGATTTATGTTAAGAAAACATTTTATACCTATCGACACCCAATGGTGCATTTTTTTATACCAAGTACAGTAAAATTTTTTTCATTTATTACATGAAGGTTAGATCGTTCTTACGCTTCAGGGCCAGTAAAAAAAATTAACAATATCGTGAAATTTTTATTAAAAAGTAGATAGTACGACTTTCATCGTTTGGAAAAGGGTTTCTGAAATCGCTTGTAAAATCACATTGACACTCTTAAAAGGTTTCAGAAAAAATTCAAGATTTTCCCATTAAGGTTGCCATTAGGCTCAGTTCTAGAACAATTTATATTCCATACAAGAGGGAATTTTCAAATACAAACTTTATCCGAGTTGCCTTCTTTAATATTATGGTAATATCAATCAGATTGCTTTTCTTCAGTTCAATTTGAGAAAAATAAAGTTTTCGAAACTTTAGATTATTTTTAACGGTTTCATGATAATACAAATGAGGAATCCGAGTGGTATCAAGTATTCAATTTTTAAAATGTTCATTTTGTGAAAAAAATAATTCTATGCAGTCTTTTAATATTCGCACACATTTCAATTTGTTAATACCATTTTAAAATAAAGCCTAAGCGGTTTGTTCTTGAAAATAGGTATTAAGTCGTGGCGGAGTAGGGATTCGAACCGGGAAACCTTGGACTCAAAGACCGCGACGCTACCACTGCGACACCACCCGTTCAAATAATTGTCAAACATTTTACGTAACTTGTACGAGGGACGAAGCAAACAATGAACATATCACATTCATACAATAAAAGTGAACCATACTGGTTTCTGGTTTGTGGAGAAAATCTTTCGCATCATTGGGTATCAGAAACTGGAAAGAAACAGCTGGAGACATACGCGAGTGGAGAAGTTTCTTGGAGACGGTCACGACCCGCACAGATTATGATGATACTCTTTACTATGATTGCTTTATTTAAACGTATTCAAAAAAGATTATTGAAAATCCGGGATGTGGACGGAAAAATTATATATCCCTTAAGAAGCTTAACAATTTCATTTTTTTTAAAATTATCATCCAAGCTGTACCTAAGCTTTTATTAACCAGGTTACAAAATTCAGTTAAGAAGGTCATAAACAATTATTTGCAGTGTGGTAGTGAAGCGTGGTGTTAGAAAAAGAAGGATGAAAGTAGACTAAATGCTGTTGAAATGCGATCTCTCAGGCGAATGTGTGGTAAGACTATGTATGATAGGTGTACAAATGTCGAAATTAGATTAGAAGTTTAAATGCAAGTGTGCCTGGATGTAGAAGCTGAGGAAAGCCGAGAAAGACATAGCATGACCAAGTACGTCAAGTTCTTGAAAGTGGACATGTGAAAAGTCGGAATAGTCGGCGAATGTGCATGAGAAGATGTATGAATGTAGAGGAAGCAAAGGAAGTCTGTAAGGACAGAGTGGTATGGCGTTCTATCCTCTCTGCCACCCCTACGGGGAAATGGCGTAAGTTAGTTAGTTAGAAAAAAAATATTTGTAAAAGAAAACATTGTGTTCAAAGAAAATCAAAAAACTTACTTCGAACGTAATATTTTTGGCATTAAGTCTTACAACTCTTCCATTATTTGACTAGTAAGCCTTTGAACGCTAAAAAAGTGAATTTATTCATAAAATAATAAAAAGAGTTACAACAAAGAAAAGCCATAAAATACAAATTTAGCGAGTTGTGATGTTAGCTTTTAACTTTTGTAAAGATTAAGAAAATAAGGAAATAAAGGGGGAAAATATGCGGCTTTTTTAGGTGAATGAAGGTACGAAAAAAGTTTGTAAAGTTAATATATTTTATTTTTTTACAGGCAGTGTGAAAACTGATAGAAATCATTTATTTTATGATGTTGTATATAATTAAAACTGCCTTATTATCTGTTACACTTCGAATGAGATACCTTGGACTGGCGCTTTAATTGGTGTATCAATTCAGTGCCCTATGCTCCACTGGGTCGGATAAGAGAGAGTAGTAAAAGTAGTAGGTATTTCAATAAAAAATATTTTATACATTAGGCTTGGGAAAAATTTGCTTTAGGATCGAAATTGGAACCTCTGATCCAGCGTCTTGACCACAATATTTCCGCTACCATATTATTTTTTAATTCACACTAAAATTTTTGTAAGAAATTATGTTTCTGCAATATATGCAGCGATTATTAAGATTTTTCTAAAATATTTTTTTATTATGTGCGTTCTACATTTATACAAAGTGATGCATGCAGAATATCTGATGATATACATATCATTTCATGTCTTAGAGATTCAGTTCAGAAAGGATGTTTTTCTAAACACAAAGATAATATTACGAGCGCTTTATTTATTGCTGTATTATTTGTCTTCAACTTTTAATTTGATTTGGTACTAGTATCACAGATTATAAATACTTTTTATAAACTTGTATATAAGTTTAATAATAGTAATTCAAGTTAATTATAACATGTTGTTTATGTATTGATTTTAAATCATTGTTATGAAGTATGTTAAATTAATTTTTTTAATTGTATACAAGTCAATCTAACCATACAATCGAAGCGCTTAGGTATTGATTTCCTATTAAAATCTGTCTACTAAAATGCAAATAGGTAGTTTGAGAAGAGTAGTGGTTCTTAAAAAACATAGTTGTGGTTCTTTTTAGCTTTCTAAGGAAGAACGTGATAGGTTCGCGAACGATTTTCTTTTCGATTTTCCTAGATGAACAATTCCTAAACATGAACACTTCATCTATCTCTAGACCGCAATTTTTATTAGAGCAGTTTATTCTTATCTTATTCCTCACCAAATAAATTCAAAAAAATATACTGAAGAAACAACGCGTGACTATGAATACTTTTTCCATCAGCAGTTCTCAAACTCCAAGTAGGACTCAATCAAAAAGTAAATTGAAATGAACAAAAACAATTTGGCGGGCCTTTTTTTCGATTCAATTTGGCAAAGGAACATGGTGTGATTTGGGTAAAGAAAATGTCTTCATTCAAGACCGCGACACAAAGGGATAGCTTTAACCTTTGTAAAGACTCGACCACGAAGCTTCGCCGGAGCTTTGCGACCTTTTTGTTAAGAACTTTTCATTTTCCGACAGATTTAAGATGGCTACCCACAACCGCCATTTATGTACAAATCGTCCGTGGAAAGGATTATTTACTCTTTATTGAACTTTGCAAATAACGATGTGATGAAATATAAAGTTTATTAACCAAAGTTTGAACAATCGCCGTATACAGCTCACAAAGGATTTCTCTAAAGAATGGTTATGAAAATCGCCCGGAACGTTTTCAGTGTTTTTGATTACCTCTTCGATACTTCTGGAAAATGTTTGCTAACTTTCTAACCAGCAGTATTTTAATGAAATGCTAATATTTTAGCGTTGGTGTAGGTAACTCTACGGTTAGACCTTCAAGCTTACTTTACTCGATAATCCAGAGGCTGCTAAGTCAAGTTTTTAAGAGATATATAGCGGGTTAAGCAAAATCATTATCTTTAACCGTAAGCTCCGGGAGATAGACGACGGTAAAAAATGGATCAAAGGATTCTAGTTTTTACCGTGAAATTTGAATAAAGTCAATTTACATTCGCTTATCCAGTGATGGCTTGGGTTTTAAACCTTATTAAGAGTTCATAAATAACGATTGTGTTTATAAATACCCACATTACAATTTTCGCAAGACACAATACGTGTTATATCAAATTGATATGTCTTGTGTCTTCCCATAAGATAAATTGTGCCATTAAAAATTCAAAATTAACACCTTTTTTATTTAAATTCACAGAAATGTAGTGCGATTGCTTCATGTGGTGACAAGATAGATTTTTAACGAGCTTAAAATGAAATACGAAATTTTTATGTAAATTTTCACATAAATAATATAAAAGTGACACGAGAACCTACGTTGGAAAGACAACTATGTGTAAACTGATCTTGCTTTTAAGTGAAAAGAAGATTATTGTAAAATATTGCTACGTAGCAATAAGTCATTATGGTACACATTATATATTATATATAAAAGAAATTTGAAAACAGAACCAAACAGAAATGAAAATATTTGGGTTGGTCGTAAAAACTAAGAACTCGAAGAATTTCTTTGAAAAAGAAATAAAATATCCAAGTCCACTGTGATTGTGGTTTAAATTCAGTTATAAGAAAGGAATACGAAAATACCCGTAAATAATCAAATAAATAAATATGATTTGAACCCGGTTTTAGTCTAGTGGAAGAGTGGCGGATTTTCTAGGTTCGAATACCATTCCATGTTTTTGCATGTTGGTGTAGTGTTGTTGTCCTGACGAAGAGACGGGTTACGTCTCGAAACCGGTAGACAGAAAAGTCGGTGAGTGGTTTTATACCAAATTTTATTAACATAATATTAAAAACTAATAGGTTCGGATAAGGGAAAGCAGTAATAGCAGTAGTAGTTGAACACGTTTAATTCTGTAGAAGTTCGGCATCCAGCCCAGAACCCGGACCGGGGGAGGGGTTGGGGGCGGGGGTGGGGGCGGGGCACAGGTTCATCACAAAAAGGACAGTGTAATTATTTTGAGTTTTACCCACGTGAAAGTTTAATATAAAAAATGGTACGAAAAGTTCCTCATGTTCCCTCATTTTGCATTGTAAGGGAAACTTTTGGGAACACAATTTTACTTACATATTAGAATGGAAATTTCTCCAAGTTATTTGTGTTCCCATCATGTTTTGAGCAAACTTTATTTACAAGACCATATTTAAGAGCGAAATACCAAACCATTGTTTCTGCCACGTTTACATTTCAAGCACAGGGGAAAACTATGCTGAAAACAGAGATTTTCTAAATTTCTTGCCTGTCTTAATGTTTTCTTGTTTGTTTTTATGTAAAAAAAGTTTTAATAGTGTTATGAAAATGAGGAATTCCAGTAGTAGGTACCCATAAAGATTTTTTTTTTCATGTACGCTATGATAATTCAAGAGTTTAATTGTATGACAACACTTTTACATTAATTATGTATTTTTTGTAAACATTTTTTTTGCAATAAATATTTTTTAAATATTTTTTTCATTTTAATTTTAATTTTAATTTTTTTTTTTCTTTATGAAATAATCTTGCTGTACCCATGTTGAGGTTATCATTGACGATATCATGGCATTTCAAACTTAGTAGTGACGTATTAATACATGAATTGGCGTAAAAATACGTAAAAAATTTGATATCCTAGTTGAAGCAAACATTGAATTAAAAAATTGCCTTCGAATTTGTGGAAAAACATTATCTGCGTCATAAAAAAAATATTTTGATAAAAGCTTAATTTTCAGCAGTACACAATATTGTAGTTACAATTTGTACACAAACTAATATTACTTCAGATTATTATTATTGATACCATGAAGTATACTTGAGCAAATAATTGGGATAAAGAATTAAATTGATTAATTCAATCTACACTTTTTAAAAATTGTAAGAGTGGATAGAAAAAAAGACGTAATATTATTGTAAAGATATGTGTGTAGGTATTTTTTTTTACCTTAATTAAAAATCCGATATGCCAGCAGTTTTCTTAAGAATTTCTTATCGTTCGTTCACAAATAAAACTAACATAAAAATTGTCTCTTTATATTCAAAAGTTCGAAACTAAAGCGCGCGAAAACTTTCCAGCGTTCGGAAAGCGGTGAAACACATCCGTACCACGCCACGTTTTGTAAACGACTGAATCCTGATATTCATAAAGGGTGGAAAAGGCTTTGCGTAATAAACTAAGACAAGTAAAATGGAGGCACATCGAGAAATTGAGTAAAGACAAGGCGGAGTTTTATAAGCTTGAACGCAGCAAATGAAATAACTTTTTTATTAAAAGTCTAATCTACTGCTTTCGATTGTAATGATATTACTGCTTCTTTAAGCATACGCTCGCAAAGTTTGATTATTAATTGAACGTTGAGCTAAGTGTTTGAAATTAATATTTTCAAAAGAGATGTTTTTCGGGTTTCCGAAATACAAAATTTATTAAAAAAGCCCACGTCCGGAATTTAAATTTAAAAAGGGTTTTTTTTTAA
>JAGVSP010006057.1:0-15859 GCA_022494985.1 Micrasema minimum
TTATTATTACGACCATAATATGAAAGCAGTAATGGAAAAAGTATTTATAGTACTGTAGATGTTAGACGAGAAAAAATAGTATTTCCATGCTTAATAATTAATCAGAGATTATTATTATGGCATGAGCGTACACACCATCCGTTTTTCGTAACTAGTTTAGAAATTTAATAAATAATAAGGAAGTAAAAATTCCACTCAGTTATTGATATCTTGTGACTATGTACTCACGTTTATTTATAATTTCAAAGGAAATAAAGTATTTTACTCATATTTGTAGTTCGAATTATGAATTATGATAATCATATTCTGAAGTAAGTTCTTCCTTCAATAAATATTGTTTTTTTTAATATGTAAATGGATCCAAGTAGATAGTTGTTGTTCTTCCAACTTTCATTATTCCATATGACTGTCTTGATTAATTTAGCATTAACAAAGCCAATAAGAAATAAACCCTTAAAAATAAAGGAGGATAACCGTAATATTCAAAACTTAATACGCATAATAAAATACATTTCAAGAAATAAAACGAATTTTCTAATGGAAGGATATCACGAAGAAGTCAGAACTAACCTCGAACGATTGTTATTTAAAAGGGAAAAATAATACAAGTGCTAGTAATTACATACGGCTCCGCTTATAGGAGACTGATATTATCTATTGACATGCAAACGCATTTTGTTTATTAAATCAACATTTAAATGTGAGTTAACACGGATGTATGCAAAAAAGAGACAGAATAATGTATCCGAGATAATGTCAGAACGGGAAAACTAATAACATATATTACATTGTGTTTTAGAGAAAATACAATATAATATGTTATTTCTCGTCACTATTGACAAAAATAGTCAGACAAAAGTATTATTTTCTGTAGACGAGAAAGTATATGGAAAATCTGTATATATGTGACATGATAACACGTAATGTTATTAGAGTCGATAATAACTAAAAAATGTAAATTCATTTTTTTATAGAGAAAATAAAATGAAAATGTTTTAAATTTGTTGGTTTTTACTAAACATAAAAATTGAGCTAAGTCTTATGTTCTTAGTTTAGTGTCCCTACATATCTATCAGACCTTTGCATTGCAGAGAACAGAAACCCTAGACATTCAACTCTAAGATCCGCACTCGATTCAGCCAACTACTAGTCAATTCCTGTCTCAATTAAAAACGCATCTTTTTAAAATTCCCAGAATGCGTAATTACCCTAGTCTGCTCAAGTTACATGCAATATTACCGCTTGGTTACACTGTATTCTTTAATTATTGTAAAGCGCTCTTGAGTTGATTTTTCACAAAAATGGCGGTATATAAGTTAGCTGATTATTATTATAATACATTTAAATAAAAAAATATAGATAAAAATATAAAAATGTTAATATAAAAATATCTACATATCAACAGGAACAATAATGTGGACATTCAGGCGTTTACAAGGCTTATGAACTAAGATTATCTGGGGTAATTGTTCACTTGATGCATTACAACATACCTTCTCATCGTAATTCATTAAGTGATTACTTAATCCAGCCTATGACAGGCTGTAAGCCCAGGTGTAGCCTGAATATTCATATTAATAATGAGGATATTAATAAGTACCTAGATGCGGGTATGTCATTTATTTATTTATTTATATTTTAATGTTATACACACAGTGCTATGTTTGGTACAAATTAACAAAGAATTTTTAAATTGAGGTAACATATAGAACATAACACCAATTACGTGGACAACACAATTACAATACAAATTTCTAAAGACGTGAAGTGAGCAAACAGTGGTTATGTTATGTCATGTGTATGTGTGTTGTTGTTTGTGTGTGAAGTGTGGTGTATGTGTTGGGAAATCTGAATATTTAAATTAGTAAATTAATTTTGTCTACAAAAATTTCGGCACACTCTGAATATTGTAATGCATCTATTTAATACGTGTTTGTTTTATTGAGTTATCACACCAGTTTTTGAGTTATGTCTGAACCAGCCAAAAATTTAAAATTTGCTACGAGTGGGATTAATAATCAAATCTTTAGTTAAATTGCAAAAAAAATGGGAAGAATAGGTGTTTCGAATCTTGCAATATTTGAAATATTTATTAAAATGCGCAATTTTCAAACTGAAATTAATTTCTCAGGTAGGAACATTTAATATAAAATAAGGCAGAGGATATTTATCTTAAAATGCTGGGAAGATTCTTTTTAAGAATTTTCTCATCGCTGTTTGACCACCGTCATTTTACTTTGATGAACGATACATCATATTAAAATCCACCCTCTCTTAGGAGAAAGTCGACTTTAGGGACGTGACTTTAATGTAAATCTCCTTTTAAAAGCTCAAGCTCTTGGTAGATAGATACAGGTTGCTTTTTAATTTTATTTAAAACATAATTTGTATTTTGAATCACAATAATTTATACTCCACTACTCGGTAGGTACACACGTATTTATATAGACAGGTAGGTACTAGATAGTACTTTGCCAGTGCTCTTAGATCAATTAACAGCGGTGACAGCAGACGGCGCTTTTATAGGAAGGAAAAAATAGCCCAGAACATTCCGGATACAGAACATAGATATTTCTAGTATTTTCCACGAAATCTAAGCCCTTCATCCCTTTTACACAGTGAAAACATCTAGATGCCGTACTTTTTTTACCAAGAAATGTCTAGAAAATAAGAAAAATTCGCTTAAAAAAACGTATAACCGTTTTTTTTCTTCTATATCGTGGACTCAATCCTTGGGATTGTATGCAGAAAAGTTTTTTATGTGGCCGCCTAAAAATATCAATATTGATTGTACCATCTAAAAAAAAAATAAATATTAGAATGCCAATTGAATGACAGTTTATAATATATTAATAATAACAGAATAAATATGTTTTATATTCCTTTTAAAATCTATTTATTCAAGGAATAACGAAAAGGGTCTAATATTTCCGAAAGATCAGAGATTCAAGTATACTTTATTTCAGGTAGCTACCTACTCATCCTTAAGCGGTTGAGCTGACTTGAATTCCTGAAACTTCTTTATTGACCAGATAGCTTTTGTTTGAGTAAAATTAAAGCTTTTTATGAAGGGAAAGTTATTACGAAATCCACAAACTTTCAAATTATTTACGGTCTGCCCTTAAATTGGCTACATTAAAGATACAAACTTTATTATTTAAATTATATTTAATCTAAAGTTTTCTGCTGGTATAAAAAATATAAAGGAATTTTGAATATTAAGCTAATGAAAAAAACAATAAAAAATTCCAGCAGCTATTTGTCGTTGTTAAATAAAATAAAGGCATTGTATCGAATGAGTTTATTGTAAACATGGCTACCGCAGAGTTCGAATTCTTTTGGTGGCATTTATTACCATTTTGATTTAAGGGCGTATTCTGCTCTATTATTTCAGTAGTTGAATGTTGTGATATACGAGTGTGTATTGTGTAACCGGTTAAATTTGTAATCTCAGAAAATGATTCATTGTAGCAACTTGCGTCAAAATAGAGAAAAGGCCGCTGGGACACAAAATTTAAAAACTCACGAAGTGAAAACTTTTCTATTAAAGTCCCGTAAAAAGTACGCTTTTTTTTTCCAAAAACGACTTCATAAAGGCTTTCTTAGATAAAAATTAATTGTTGTGAACTCGCCGCCAGAGCAAGCACCCCCCGAATACACCGACTAAATAAATTTAAGAGTTAAAATACTCTTCGTTCGGTGCTCCCCTTCTCCCTACTCGTCGCTAACGAACCGAGTTCGTAAGTATAAACCTACAATACTTGTATCAAATGCCTGAAACATCTTGCCTATCTACCAGGCGCTTGTAGATTATGTTTAGCCGGTCCGGGCAGTACCTATTGCTGGTCCGTGCGATATGCCATCTGTTTTATTTTCGTATTCTAGTCGCATCGGCTTGTACCAGGCGGACAGAAAACGGTTACAAGTCTCTATCCCTTGATATACTCCATAAGTAAAAACATACATACAGGTGAGGTTCCCTAGTCAGTTGTATTCTTAACTATACAAACATACATAATATACGCTATTTGGTAATGTATTCAAAACTTTTTCCCTTCTCTACGTATGCTACCCTGGTAGCGAAGAGCGTTATACAATAACTCCGGGGACGGAGAATGAAATATGATTTTGTGTGTTCAAATTTAATATCTGTGTATAGCTGAAACGTTTGTTGGGAAGCTGATGCTAAAGGTGTATTATATAACCATTATATCGAAATTATTATAAGACGAAACTAATTTTCGTACGATTGCATAATTAATTGATTCGATCATAAATAATGTGATACGAAGACTCGGCTTTAAATGTAATCGGTTCGTGTTTGGGGAGAGCAGACATGGAAATAGTTTGTGGTATTTTCGACGAATTTTCCAATTTCAGTGAACTTAACCAAAACACGACCCTCGCATGCGAACAAACCATTTAATATGATATTAATTTTGTTGAACGGTTAAGAAGTTAAAACAAAATAAAAGTATAATGGGATACGCGTTATGAGTTTCTAGCTAAAGTAATGTATTTTTAAATATTGTGCGTGTCTTGCTATTACAACAAACATCATCGCAGTAATATTAGAGAGACTGACGTTGAGGAATTGTTATGGAAATTTATGCATAATTTGTGATTATAATAAATGCTTTGAAATCGATTATCCGTTTGTAAAAATACCTGATTACGACTAGTTGCCCACCAGTTCATGCTATTTATTCCTTCTTTTGTATGACTTCATTTTATATTGTTTATATTCGACTCCTCGATCTATGTTCTCCGCAAAACTTATACAACGTGAAATTAGTTTTCTAGTTAAAGTTATGAGCTTGTACCAAAAACTTTTGAATTATTTGTTGCCGCATAACAGGAAACGTTGAACATATATTTGATCGTAATGTTCCTCATTATTGGAAATAGAAAATAAATTATTAGTCTGCCATAGTTTAAGGTTTGAGCATAGCGTGAGTAGAGTCAGTTTGTCGCTTTATTTACTCTATATACGAGCAGTACAATATGAACGAGACTGAATTTAAGAAAGCACAGTTAAAGTAGTTTTTCAAAACTGCTTACAATACGAAATTCCGAGGGTTCAGCGTTAACATTTTTTGAGCTGTGAGGTAATAATTGGAATTCCAGTTCTGTATCATGGCTGTAATGAGAGATGGCCTCGTTTTTTAAACGATTTCGTCAATATTGACATTCATTCTTATTCCTCGCTTCCTTCCATCTTCTCTGTGATACAACCGTACGATAAACTGGCTCCATTTTCTGCTAATGTTATTATTTACGACTTTTCGGCGTGTGCCGTCAGAGTAAAACTGAAATTATATAAATCAAATAACTGCGGCCAACTCATTGGAGGTCCAAATTGGGGGTAAACAGCCCTGAATGCCATGTTTATATTTTATGCTTTAGCGACCCATATTTGTGCTGGTATATCCAAGAAGGCAACATGCAACAAAAACGAAAAGTAGAAATTGTCCGCAAATTAATGACCATGGCTGAGGGGGCTTTTGATTCTACATTTAGAAAAAGGATCGTAAAACAGAACATTGTATCCAACATTAAAAATAGCTTAGATTGGTGTAGTTTGAGATATGAAATGTAAGTTGTAATATCATTTAATATAAAAAATATTATGAATATTACCAAACCACAATGCACAGAAATTATAAAATTTAAATATAAAGATGGTAAAATATTTCATAAATTAAAACTAAAGATAAAAAAGTTAATTCATTCAATTCTTACAGGACATTAAAAAAAACAATTGTTTAGGTATTTTATATTTTGTAACAGATTTTAATTTCAATAAAAAAAAAAAAAAAAAAAAAAAAAAAAAAAATTACCTCAATAAGATGTCTTGGGTTCAGTACCTACACAATTTTGTTGTAGGAAAAAACTTTTAGCTCTGCTATCAAAATCACTGATACCTTTTTTTGCTGCTGACGCCGACGGCAATAATTTGGCTCCAGATAATTAACCTTTTTATAAAAAAATATTTTAGGAAGCAAGTATAATAATATAATTCTTATACACAAAAATATTATGTATGATGCTTTTCTGAAATCTACATACCCCACATAGGGAGTGGACATGGGATGATGATAATTTACGAGTTTATTTACCAATTGCAAAGGTACATTAAGAGATTTAAACATTTAAAAAAAACTAAATAAAAAAAAAATGTGTAGGCATAGTTTTGCGGCATGTATCACAGTGCAGTCCAGTTTTTTTCCAATGACAAAAGTTTATAGACAATCAATAAATAATTATTCAAATCCTCAAACTCAAAACCTGACCTTATGGTGAAGTATAATTTAGAAATAAGATATTTTGAAAAAAATTTACCTAGGGTCAAAGGGGTGACGACGTCCAATGCTGTAATTTGTTAAAATATTATTATGTTAACTGTGTGTAATGATAATTAAATAAAAAAAAAATACATCTTCAATTTTAGAGTAAAACGTGCTTTGTATAACACGAGAGTTTTTTATATTTGACTATCGGAAATTAATGTTAGTATGCCAATAGATGATAAGAGAAATTTTATTTTGGTAACGATTTATTTTCCAAATAGAGGGATCTACATACAGACCCGTATCTATGTAAGAGTTTGGGTGAAATTTTCTGCTTGGTCATATATAATGAATAATGGTTATTACACTTTTTGCTACTTTTTAGTATATGTATATAAATGATAAAAGTGTTTAAGAAAATTCCACGAAAATACTTTACTTAATATCGTTGGTTTTAAAACAAAGAGTACTCAATCACTCCATAACACAATGTTTTTACGGTAAGTAATTTGGACAACCTATTTCTTGAAAACTTTAAATTCAGAGCAGCTGGTACGTTCCTCAGACATCTCGATCTATTTTATTAGAGAAAAAGGGAAGACTCATTTGAGTAAAAGCTTTCAGGTTGAGAGATACATTAAATTAACAGTTTTTTTGGAAAGAAAATCTTTAATAAAATTCTACAACAACTCACCATTGTCCGCACCTAATGGTCCATGGGGCATTGAATTGGTACGAAATTTTAATTGTAGGTTAATAAACTTTGAATAATACCGAATTCATCAAATGAATAGAATATATGAAACTTGTAGCAAAATCACTGCACATAAAATAGTATTTAAATATGTCCCAACGCGCCCTAATTTTTTTTTTAAATGTTTTTTTGTTTAAAAAAAAATACATAATATCACATAAACATAAGAAAAATAAACAACAATCCCACCAAGGCATAGCCTGTTCATGGTTATACTATAAATGTCAATGTAAATTAAACAGATACAATGTAAATAAAAATAAATATTTGCCTTATAATAGGTACGATACATCCTAATATTTAAATTTAAAGGCTACTTTCAAAAAGTCCGATATATGTTGAATTATTGTCGAAGAAAGTCGGAAACAAGTTGTGGAGCAGGACTCGAACATATGGACTCCATTCCAGATTTCGCGATTAACGACTATCTGGTTGATTGTATAGCAACAATTACTTACGTAGTATGCACGTCGTACGGTAGTAGTTGAAGATAGAAATACAATTTCATGTATAAAGCACTATATCCGCTTAGCAATATAATAAAACAAATCGTTTTTCTGCTCTCCTGTAAAACTATCAAAATGGACATGATGTCAAATGCTTCAGTACAGTACATATACAACACTCCAGCACATGCCCTAGATCTAGATTCAGTGGAGTGACAATCAAATACTGTAAATTATTATATTTCAATGAAAATTTTAATGTATAGAAAGTTCAATTAATAAATAATCCGAAATGAAAAAAAACCGAGCGATTTTGTTTTGAAGTTGCTCGTTTATTTTTGTACCCAAAATTTTTAGAAATATTTATCTCATATTAGAGAAAATATTTTTATCGAGGCCACGCATAAACCGAAAGCATTTATCAATAAGAGGAGAAAAGAGACGAAGAAAGCAGTAAAAGAGAAATACACATTGACAGCGCTTAAGGAAAATATAAGACTGTCATAAGATTTAATAAGGGTCGAAATGAATGATCGGTGTCATCATATTCCACTCTAATGGATTTGGAGGGCACGCAGAGCCGTAAGCATGAAATTTAGGATGAGAAAACCACGTTCCTTTTCTCGTTTCTTATTTTCCATTTTGCAAACGAATGAAAATATTTTCTTTACCATGGTTTTCGAATTTCACATGAAACGGACAACAAGAAACGAAGATTCTTCCTTTCAAACATCATGCTTAAGGCCCAGCTTCCCTCACTGCGAAAGTTAACAACCGAGGTGTCTGAACAATGGGTCACGCAAACGTTCTGACGCGACGTTCGTGACGATATTCGATGAACGAGATACAAAGCTATTCCGAGATGAGACGTGGTTTTATTTGTAGGACGAGATTTTTAGATTAGAAAAATTATCTTTATAAATACGAAAAAAACATCTTCGGTATTAAAAAAATAATCAGGCATTAACATGGCCTAAATCATCGGCTTGATAAAACTTTGAATGTGTAACTTAATAATTATGTCAATGTAATTCACAAATTTATTAAATATTTTATCCGGTATTTTTTTATCATTTCAAAATACTCCCATATAAATGTAGCAAGTGTTTTTGATATTCTTAGATTTTGATAATCGATGGCAAGTCATGGGATTTTCAAGACGTTTTCCAGTAAGAAGACAGCCCGTGGGCGTGCCAGAAGGGATAATATCTATGGCTTTCCTGACCATTAGGCACTCGTATAATCTGAGCGTCCCACAGATTTATCAAGCCTTGGGAATGAGGAGAGATTTTTTTTACAGCAATAAATGATTATTATTACTATGCTAAAAAAATGTACACAATTTTGCTTTATCACCATATATATAAACTAGTCGAATGTTATATATTTATAGATATTTACTTGTAATATAATTCCAAAAATGAATTTTTTCTTGAAATGACAATTTACAAAAAATCAACTCGTACTTCTTTATTTCATTTTGAAAGCATTTGCCGAATTAAAATTTTATAGCGGGTAATATTGAAAATTATTTATCTTTTGAAACGTGTTAGATGTACCTGATACATAACGGGATATTTTATTTGGAGATCTACAATACAAAAGCAAAATGAAAAGTACTTCTTACTTAAAAGCATTGATATAAGTAGGTTTACACATGATTGGGTTAAACACAAAAAAAAATACCGAAATGATTGATAAGAATGATTTTTTTACGGGTTCTAGAATAAAAAGATGTATCGATTTAAATATTTATATACCTTTAAATTATTTCATAATATTAAGTATTTTTCCATTGACATATTATTGTTAAAAAATGCAAAGTAAATTGCGTAAGAATTAAAATTAATATGTGGTTAGATAGATATAAACTTTTAGGTATTGTTTTACTACCGTGAAGGCTAAGTACGCAGTAAAGTATTATTCGTTGAAATGAAACTAATCACGCTTTCAATAACAAAGGCCGACAATACAAAATTGGAGAATTTATTAAAGCACATATGAAAAACGTGCTCGGAAGGTGTAAATAGAAGTTTTTGATTACAGTTGCAATGAAAAATAGAAACGGCATGGTATTCGGTATACGCCATAACGCGTGCGAATTGCTACAATGAGGTTCAATTTTCAAACAAAGTCGTAAAATAATTGAAAAAATGTTTTATGTAACGATTTTATAATGACAACAATGAAATTGGAAAAGACTTGTGAATTTTCTGCCAAGCTGCGTAGGAAATTCATAATTTATCGTATTAGGAACTGCAATTAAAAATTATTTACAGTTTCCAAGAAAATAATTTTCTACAAAATTATTTTTTCATGCGGATGAAATATTTTTTCAGGTCATTTGAGTTTCTATTACAATAAATTGTAAAGGATTTCCGATAGAATACACAACATATTTATTTCTCAATAAGTAGCAGAGAAAGAATGCGCACGAAAAGCATCGTGCCAATTCACGGCATCTATACAAGTTCTGAAAATATGGAAGTGGAATGAGGAATGTTGTAATAATAGGATGTAATATGTTGTTTGGCCACTTAACCCAGCTAATAACAGGTCGTAAGCCATGTGAGTATGCATATATTTATATTCCATTCCTAGCTACTCGTCTCTGTAGAGATACCAATGTAACTTAATAAATTAATGTATTTTAAAGCAATGTAAGTGCCCATCGGGCGTATATGTACAGATAAATAAATAAATAATTTAATGCAAGACAATCATGGGTAACATGTAGTGCTCATCAACATTAAATTAATTCATTTCTACTCCACATTTGGAGCAAATCAGGTTGTGGTTTAGTAGTAGAATCGAGGACTGAATTTGATCTCCAGATTCAAATCCAGTACTCTAACACAACCTGTTTCCTGCTTTCTGGCACAGCTATTTGAAAACAGCCCCAAAATAGAAATATTTTAAAAAATCGGAAGAACTCAAAATAATATTTCTTTAAAAAAAAAAAATAATTACAAAAAACTTTCTCTTGTCAGTGTTTTTTTTCAATCGCTGACTAAAGGAAGTCTTCGATTCTTCGTCTTTATTGCGTGGCTATCGCAGATACCTTTGAATTAAAATCGAGTTTCATCCATATTTTGATAAAATCTGGCATCAATTGTACAGTAAGTAGATAGTCAAATACAATGCAAGCAACATTCTATTCAAACATGCATTTTTTATAGAGAAAACGCTGCCCTAGTTCTTGAATGTTCAATCAACCATTTCGTAAATATTACAGGAGACGCTTTATTTTTTGTTTTTACATATAGATCCTTAATGATTCTCGACATAGGTAATTTCGTTTCGTATAAAAATTATGACATAATGTATGCGTATCAATATTACCGAAATCGCGAATCATTTAGGATCCACCTGTAAAAACAAAAATAAAACGTCTCCTGCAAAATTTATGAATTGGTTTTTTGAACATCGGCGTCCCGGTCGTCCACTGTTGACAATTCGTCGGCAGTTTGCGTCAGAGCTGCGGGACGAGGACTTGACTTGGGAGGATGCGCGGGAGCTGGCGGC
Source organism: Micrasema minimum (assembly GCA_022494985.1). Lineage (NCBI taxonomy): Eukaryota > Metazoa > Arthropoda > Insecta > Trichoptera > Brachycentridae > Micrasema > Micrasema minimum. The sequence goes on from JAGVSP010006057.1 coordinate 11,016, forward strand.
CGATCGCTTGGCCTGGAGGCAGTTTGTGGATTCCATATGCTCCACATAGGGAGCGAATATGGTATAATGAAATGAATTTTTGAACATACAAGAACTGAGGCAGCGAAAAGTCGATTACCACAAAACACGGTAAAGGTGGAAAGCTGCGTGGTAACCAAAGAGAATAGAGACACAGGTATTTTGTGCTTTTCTGTGATGATGTTGTGTTAACTGCAACAGTCTTATTCCACTGTAATTTCGTCGTCTTGGGGTTCTAAATACCGTAAACACTTCGAAGTTCCGACCTTCTTCCCTCTCCTTTCATTCCGTGAAACAAGCCGGGGCCCCGCAGGGGTGTGAAATGATGACGACAATATAATCTGTGGTGGAATTGCTATTCTGACACTGCAGAGATACTGTACTTGAGAAATTCAACTCTCTTGGAGAAAGAAAATGTCCACAATTTAATTACAAATTGCTAGATTCAGAAAAGGAAAATACATGTTCTAAAATATACGAATGTGCACAGATTGTCTACAATAATTAATCACCACGGATGAGGGCGCTTTTGATTTCCACAATAAAATTAAGACGCGTAAGACTGATCATTCTACCTTCATATAATATTTTTTTATTTATTTATTTATTTTTTAACCACCTCAACAGGCTAGGAGGCCCAATTACAGAAAGGATCAACGTCACAAACACCCAGGCTTGAGAAAAATAACTTTTTGATTTTTTGAGTTCTCACCGGGAATCGAACCCGGAACCTCCGCATGGTGAGTCCAGCGTCTTTTACTTAAACCTAGAGGACAATTTTTTTACAAAATAAATATTATACATAATACCAAACTATAATGCTCAGAAATGACATTATTAAAATAAAAAAAGATAAGGCATTTTATAAAATAAAACTTAAGATAAATTTATTTATTTATTTATTAACAACTATCATATTTTGATACAATTTTCAGTTATGCTGAAAAAAAGAGGGCTTTCCGTTTTTTATATTTTTAAGAGTTTTGAAAAGTTTCTACGCTATCTAAAATCTGTGATAATTGTTTCGAAATTTTGTGGCAATCAACAAATTAGGAAATCATTTTGAAAACACCAACATTTGTGAAGCTGGCCTCAGGTGGAGCGTTGATACAATTCATTGAACGAAATGCTTACATACTCGTAAGGCGTGCCTACACAAAAGACCTCGTGAATTAGATAGTCAAGTTCAAATCTTAAAGTTTAAGTCTTTTGCTGTAGGAAGTTCGGTTTGGTCTCCCGTCTAGTCTACCAGTCTTCTCAGGTTGAGAGTACACTCCCACACAAGATAGAGTCGCGTATATAACAATCTTAGGTAATTATCTAATATTTGAACCATGACGTTTTTGATACACAATTTACGCTTTAAATATATAAGTATATCATGTAAAAATGTCGTAATTAAATCATGCATTTTTACTCTTTAAGGAACGTTATGTTTTTAAACGCCTTGATGCTTCGCCCAGTTGAAGGTTTCCCTCAATTTCGACAATTCGTTATATACTGTCCACCTCGTAGTGTAGTGATAAGCGCGTTGCGCTACCACGAGGTCGTGGGTTCGATTTCCAACGCCGCGCGCCACGACGATATGAAATATTTATTTAAACGTGGTTTTTTACCAAAAATATTTCATATCGTATTAAAAATGAGCTTTGTGACTTAGAGCATATTCTGAGATAGTCAATGACAACATTTATTTTTAAAGATAATAAAAAGATATAAAACTTTGATTTATAAAAAAAGTAGGAAAAAAGTAATTTCGTTATACCTACGTACCTACGTATTATTATACGCAAGAGTTTTTTTCTATTCAGTTTTTGTTAAGAATGTGCTAAAAATAACATAGCCCATATTTCTTATTCATCGACGATTAGTCTGAAGCGTAGACTGATAATATTGCTTTACATTATAAAAAATAATCTGCACTTGTGGTTGAATGCAGTGCCCTATGCATCATTAAGTGTTGGAAAAGTAGAGCTGTAGTAGTATTTATATACGAGACTCTTTCTTATGATGCTGACGCCAGTACCTCGGGTAACAAGTCCCGCAGCTGAGTTATGTCCGGCTGCCTTACTTAAGGGAATTCCACCGCCGACTTGATATACGCCCAAACTAAGGTCCCTCCAGATTAGGTGGTAGAATAACAGTCCCTAGCCCGCTATATACGGAACAGTTTACTACACAGTTTCCTGTGCAGTCTGAAAACTGTCCCGTATAAAGCTAAAACTGGATGAAAAACTGTGCGCTAGTGTCAGATACTCACTGTGCGCTAGTGTCAGATACTCACTGTGCGCTAATTCCACACATTTTTTCACAGTTTCGGCGCGCGCATCACTTGCGGCGATTACGACAGTATAATACGTATAATATTCAATAGTATCGGTAATATTACAAATTAATAAACTTTGATAAACTTTGATAAACGTAATAAATAATATGAACTGAAATCCTAGATCGAAATTCAAAATATCGAATAACGACTATTTGACAGATGAGTAATGTTGCCAAATTGTAAAATCGGTAGAAGTTCCTAAAGTTATTCATAATATGTTGTCTTTATCTGCGCCTATAATTGCATAAAATAAATGCATTAAAATTAAAATTACTCAAAAATCGGTAAATCGGTTGTACATTTTCAGTAGATTCGATAAATCTCCACAAAATCGATAGATCTGCAAAAAATCGATAAGATAGGCGACGATAGAGATTATAAGTATGGCAACACATTATGGCAGTCCGACTGTGTATTGTATGGTCCGACTGTCGCGTTCTGCGCATGCCTACAGACAGTAAACTGTGCCGTGTGAAGGTAAAATTTACAGCGCGCAGTTTTTACTGGTCAGAAAACGGTACAAGAAACTGTGTAGTTTTCTGAACAAGAAACTGCACAGTAAACTGTCCCGTATACAGTGGGCTTAAGAATGTAAAAGAAGAAATGTCGTTAAAGTATTTTCTTTAATGAAAAAATCATACATAAAAAAATCTTATCAAAATACCATGTAGGTATGTCCCATAAACTTTTTAACGTAAGATGATCAGTCATACGATTCAGTACCAGTCCAAGGTGTCACATATGAAATATTAATATGAAAATCACATGTGAATAAATATTTCATGTTGAGCCCCTACGAGAAACGAATCCGCGATTTTATGCACAGTAGCCATGGGATACGACTATGCTACGAGGTGAACAAATAATAGTTCAGTGAAACTCAATTATATAATTAGCAATCTATGGTTGTGATGCTTATTATTATTATAGGCAGTCGAGACATGTTGTTATGTGAACATTATTTTGATTCGAAAAATACCCATTTCCTAACAATAATATGGGAAGACATCCAAGGGAAGAAAATTTCTGAATGCCACTCACGAACCACTTTCACTTCTAGGAAAAACCAATAAAATCTCTGCCGTACACAAAACGGAATCTTTTTTGAAGCGAAGCAAATAATAAATAAAAGCATACAAGTCTCAAAATAACATAAAATATATTATGTTTCCCTAGCGGTGGACGAATGAACTAGGATGCGTGATCAATGATATGTGATAATTTTTCTTTTTACCGGGAGCCTTAAGTCTTTTCAGGTCGTTTAAGGAAAAAATAAAGTCGATGACTTAAAGAAGAAAAGCTTGAAAGGTACGTCCTTCGTTTTAAGACACAAAAAAGCCATTAATAGACCGGGGAAAATTAAATAACCTTAAAATAGCTTTATGCGAAGCCACCATTTTGAATCCTTGATGGAGTGTGAGTGCGTATAGATGAAGTGAGTACTTTGATTTAAGGTGGGTATTATTATCTCAACTAAGACGAAAATATTTTGAGAATAGACAATAAATATCTAGCCATTTACAGGGCTCATGACTTACTGGCAACATAATGTATTACAATCTTTCCCATCCTTACTTGAAAAATACTACCATGTCTAGTTGTCAAGTTACCAACTACGTCAATCACTACGACATCAATAGGCATCTACGTCATCACTTGACATTTACGTCACACTTTCCGTGTATTGGCCTAAATGCTGGAGTCTTTAGACGGTGGAATTTGATAATAAGTGGTGTTATGAAATTAACCCTAGGAAGCGTATATTTTTCGAAAATTTGTATGGAAACGCCCCTTCTAGTGAATTCTTGTTCGAAGCGCTTTCAAAGTTAGATAAATGTGAAATTTTTTGGAAAAAGTAATCAAATAGTAACATTATTTCTTAAATACTGAGCTTTAGTATTTTCCTTTATCATTAGTTTGTAGTACTGAAAATGGCTCTTTATCGGCGAAGATTTATCGTAGGTGGCTTTTTCACTCATATGAGTTCGCTTGTAAGTGGTTCTACACAACGATTGATTCGGGATGGGAAACGCGAGCGGAATAAGTCAGTCAGGGTGAGATGTGAGAACCGTTCAACCCCTTCCTGATCCATTCACCCATGTCCCTAAGGCCTCTGTCACATTCATCATTCTATAGTTTACACGTCGACTCAGAAATTGTCATTGCAGTAAAGTACAAAGAAACAAATCGATGGCTTATTTCCATAAGAAGACATCTCAAAGTGCATAATTCAGAAGGAAGCTTGTTATAAAGCTTGTAAATAATTTTTTCTTAATGTTTTGAGTAGTTAATAATATTTTTCATTATTTTTAAAAGCAGAAAATTAGTTTTATCAAAAGAATCAGATTTAAATATATTATGTAGTTATAATTTTTAGAGGAAAAGATTTTAATTTCCTAGAGAAAACGATAAAACCTATTACCAAAAGCTCTTCAAGAAAAAATTGACCTTAATTAATGTGCTAAAACATTATTAACCGTGACTTAAATGTGGTTTC
>JAGVSP010006059.1:0-12275 GCA_022494985.1 Micrasema minimum
GTTATAAATATTTTGTTTTAACAATAAATATCCGATCTCCAGACAGCTTTCATGCTGTTGAATGCGGCGCCCGCTACTCCAAGCCGCACTCCCAGTTCTTTCTGAACTCTGCCGTTTTCTATCATGTACGCTCCCATGCTTGCCTATTTTACAAGGCATCAGGCTCTCGGCGTCCCGGTCGTCCACTGTTGACAATTCGTCGGCAGTTTGCGTCAGAGCTGCGGGACGTGGACTTGACCTGGGATGGATGCGCGGGGAGCTGGCGGCCGATCGCTTGGCCTGGAGGCAGTTTTGTGGATTCCATATGCTCCACATAGGGAGTGGATATGGTAAAATGAAAAATGAAAAATAGTGATTCCTCCAAGGTCATGGTGGTCTACATTCAAAATGGCGACCAAATTCCGCCGTTGCGTTAGCTGGTATTTTGAGTTGAATTACTAGTAGAAAACTAACTAACTAACTAACTAACCATCACGCCATTTCCCCGAAGGGGTAGGCAGAGAGGATAGAACGCCACACCACTCTGTCCTGGCATACTTCTCTTGCTTCCTCCACATTCATACATCTTCTCATGCACGCACGTCGATTATTCCGACTTCTTACATGCCCACTTTCAAGCACTTGTTTTACTTTCAAGCACTTGTTGTAGAAATATAGGTATTTATAATCTGTGGATTAATATGAAACTATTGTTGCTAAATAACTACCTACTGTTTTTTTCAAGTTTACTTGATTGATTTTTTAATACAAATTACTATTGGAAGATTTTGAATTTTGAATAATGATTTTGAATTTTGAATTTTGATTTTTGAATTTTGAATTTTGGTATTGAATTTTGATTTAGAATTTAGAATTTTGATTTTTAATTTTGAATATTGAATTTTTGATTTTTGATTTTTAATTTTGAATTTTGATTTTGAATTTTGATTTTGAATTTTTAATTTGATTTTAGAGTTTGAAATTTTGATTTTAGATTTTGAATTTTGATTTTGAATTTTGAATTTGATTTTAGAGTTTGAATTTTGATTTTAGATTTTGAATTTTGATTTTTAATTTTGATTTTGATTTTGGAATTTTGAATATTTTTTTTTTTAATACTTTAACAGAAAGAGCAAATCATTTTATATTCTTCTATTTTCTCGAACAGGATTTCTTGGTCTGACATCTCTGTGATTTTTTCCAAAGGTAATGAGTTAATATTATATTTGAAAACAATGGGATTCCTGTTGCGGCTAAATGTCAAAATTGTGCATTTATCAACATTAAGGAACAATTTGTTTTTTGTTTGTACATTTTTATTTAGCTATAAAAAAAAGTTCTTACAGCTAATATATTACATGAATATTTTATTATTACATTAGTATTTACTAAGGTTGCTTCTGAATTCATTTAATCCGTTTATTTCTTTGATAGTCTCCGGTAGTTCATTATACCTTTTGAATCCTTTGTACATTATGCTGTTCTGAGTACATGTTCACCAATCATATAGGTAATTATTGTTAGACTGAAGTGTTTCGCAGTGGTTGACATGCAATACTCTTTTGAACATTTTCACGTCATCCGCAAAAAGCAAAACTTCAAAGTCTCAGAAACATGATGAGATATATCATTAACAAATAAAAGAAAGAGCACTGGTCCAAGGTGACTTCCTTGTGGAAGACCACTAGAAGCGGTAAAACAGTCGGAATGCACATCATATTATTTCTATTTTCAAGCACAAGCCGCTTAGGCTTTATTGAAAATAGTATTTACAAATTGAAATATGTGCAAATATCATAAGATTGCAAAGATTTCTTTTTTAATTAAAAAAAAAATATATATATATTATATATATATCTTTAAATACAATAATCCATCAGACAAATAGCTTCGGAACCAATCAAGGACTGGCCCACGAAAACCCAAACTAGACAATTTTCTCAACAATATTTTATGAGAGACTTTATCGAATGATTTCTCCGAAAACCTTGTTTCGAAATAACTGTCATGTAATATTTAATACAGTGAAATAAATAAAACAAAGTTTAAAAAAAAATATTTATTGAAAAAAACAATTATGTGAACCTAACGAGTGGTATAAAAATATAAAATCATTTGAGGCATAATATGATTAAATTAAATAGATTTTAAAAATTACATGAATTAAATTTTACCTATGAATAATGTAGTTTTTTTTAAATTTACTTATAGAAAATTTGAATATCAACATGTAATAAATTTGAATACATATAATACAAAGAGAATAATAAATAATTGGTTATAAAAATATTAATTTTTAACAATTGAATATATCATAGACTAGCACAAGTATATTTGCCTCGTGGCATGGCGGTAGCGCGTTTGGCTGCCATGCATGAGGTACCGGGTTCGACTCCCGACGGGGGTCAATATGGAAAAATATTCTTATGTAAAAAACTTTGGACTGGCGCTGAAGCGTAAGACTGATCATCTTGCCTTTGTGTAACAATTAATCAAGATTCACTGCACTTGGTATACAGTACCCTATGCACCATTGGGTGCGGATAAGGGAAAGTAGTAGTATATCATAGAACACGGTAAATAATCTAACGACCTTATAACTTTTCTAAGCAGCATTTTGAGCGTGCCCAAATACTTGTGGACAAAAACTAGAAGCCGTAAACGCCTAGATATCTATATTTAAATCATTTGTTTATTTGCTTTGTGTCGAGATATTCACAAAATATGCTGGTTTGACGCTGACGCTAAAATATTTGTTTTGATATTTTTTGTAAAAGACTAAAGCGCCTTCTTAAATAAGCTAGACCTCTGTCTGCATCTTTAGTTCATTTTTTATAAAAATTGGACAAAATAAGCTTTCGAAATGGATGAATCAACTAGTATGAATTATGCAGGTGAATGGCGTTACAGAGCTGAGATTTGAAAGAATCTAATATCTAGTTAATAAATAAAACACCTTTTTAGTTAGACCACTTATATAGTTTATTCCAGTAACCTGGTTTCGCTATCGCTAGCAGACGCTAGCATCGTCAGACCAGTCTGCTAGCGATAGCGAAACCAGGTTACTGGAATAAACTATGTAAGTGGTCTAACTAAAAAGGTGTTTTATTTATTAAAATGCAATTCCACCAAGAAATGTCAGTAGATAATCTCAACAAATAATATCTACTTTTTGTGATGGCACTGAGAATGCAACCCAAACCCTGATTGAGAAGCCAGTGTTTACGCCGCTGAACCAGGGAGTAAATATATTATTATAAAATATAATTTTCAAATCTCTAGTTTGTTTTACAGACTATTGAGTATGACGTATATTTATATGAAAACGGCGCTATTCAAATTATCCAAAATAATAATAATATAATAAAACACTAAATAAAGAAATAAATAACATTACACAGCATTCTTAAACTAAAATATAATGTACAATACAACAAAATATAGCAATTATAATAACAATGAAATGTAAATATAATTCAATATCTTTTTGAGTACTTAATTAAATTAATATTGTAAAAAATCATTTCAAAATGTAACCGTGACCGACTCAAACTCCAGTTTTAGACAATTTAATGAAACTTAATTCCCAAACTGCTTACATCGAAGAACTGACACATGCCATGATTACATCGAAGAACTGACACATGCCATGATTACATCGAAGAACTGACACGTGCCATGATTACATCAAAGAACTGACACGTGCCATGATTACATCGAAGAACTGACACGTGCCATGATTACATCGAAGAACTGACAAATGCCATGATTACATCGAAGAACTGACACGTGCCATGATTACATCGAAGAACTGACACATGCCAAGTTTACATCGAAGAACTGACAAATGCCATGATTACATCAAAGAACTGACACATGATTACAAGCCAAAAAACAAAACAAAAAAATAATTTCTTTTATTAATTTAATTAGAAATATATGGAATAGTTTTGGGTAGCTATTCTCTTCGCCATGATTTAGAACAAATACCAAAATTCAGTTTTAGATGAAAATATTATTTAATCAAAAAGCAGACTAGACTTGCATAATTTATGATTGATATCTCAACAGAACACTCAAGAAGCTCTGGAAAGGAATATCTAGGCGTTTACAGGGCACTCGATCACTATTACTAAATAACTGTCGAGGTCATGATACACTGTGGTATGCCTCTTTACAGATAAACTTACTTGCTTCTCCACACTCGTACATCATCTCACGCTTGATTCAACAATGTTAAAAATATATTTACATATAAATAACAATTAAATATTTAACGATAACAAAACAAACATGATAAATGGAACAATAATTTATTTATTTATTTTTAATCAAAGATTATATTAATATTTAAATATTTACTCAGTGACAAATTACACGTAAGAGGTGAAATTTAAATGTATATAAAATACACACTAAAACTAAATTATGTTTTTATGATCATCCATCCAATCAGAATATGTACATAGCAACTGCACAAAAACAAAAAGTAGACAAGATTCTTTGAAACCCATAAAAATTTCATAGGTCTGTAGTAAATATAATATTAGATACATCAGTGCACGGATTCTATAGTACATAATCAAATAGACAGTTACAAAAATATTAACACGTAAATCCCTAAATCTGTATTCAACAAAATGTAATCTTGTAAATAAATGCTAGAATTCTTCAACGTTTACATAAAAATATAACAAGCATTATTGCTTATGCGAATTAAGTAAAATGTAAATAGATTCTGTTTGAAGTCACCAAGCAAACATAGTCCACTACAACAATACGTCGATAAACCAAGACCACAATAAAACTGCCATTGGAAAACTAAAAAGGTGAATTAAAAGCCAAAAATCTAATCTAATCCAATGGATCTTGATAACAGTTAATTCTAACAAAAAAATTGCAAGTCTTCTAAAGGCAACATTTTTCACATTTTTTATTTTATGGCTATGTAGTTATCAGACGCCAGAAAAGCCGTTCCTTCCGTGTTTTCCTGCAACTAGTTTAGTCTCTGTGAAGGCTGGACACGAAGGATCACAGTACTGGTGGGGCAGATTCCTCCGGGGGTGCGAGTCTCCGGTCAGGTGAAGAGGTGCACGGCGCCGAGCATGCGCCCCACCAGCCCCCGGGCTGCGTCCACGCTCATCACCGCCAGGCTGGACTGCTTCACCATGGGCGGGACTATGTCGTCTACTAAAATGTGATACAAACAGGGTTAGATCACATCTATATCTTCGGATATATATCTCCAAGTGGATATGTATCCACTCCTTCCTTTTCCACAAATTAAATTAAACATATCTCATATCCTATAGATTCCTAGTTCGGGTGAGCGAGAAGATACTTGTAGCTCGTACATTGGTGCGAGGAGATAAAAGCAGTCCAAAATGGTATGAAGTATGCTACGGTAAAATGAAATACTGTAGTATGAAAGAGATAGAATATTAAAGGTTGTCGTGACTATCGCACCAAGTGTAAACGTCATAATATTATACCCATTTCCTTCAACCAGTTATAATCGAGTTTTATAATGTTATTTTAATATGAAACCTGTCTGTCCTTATCGCTTGGAACAGTATGAGTTGAGTTGCATGTGCCCGACAAATGTTCCAGAGGACGAAATCATGTACTGCTGAATATTTCTCATGGCAGAACTGACGTGATTGCCAACCATACTATGACAAGAGGTATGGAAATGTTAAATGAACTTAGAGATATTGATTTGTTCAATTTAAAAATTGAACTATTCAAAAAGCTACTAAAGAGAAAATTAAATTCACTCGGGAATGGGCACAAAGTAAAAGGGTGTAGTGCGCGTTTTGTCTTTTAAAAATACCCTCCTCTCTCCTACATTGGAATCTTGATAATTTGTTACACGAAGGTTATCAGTCCCTACCTTCAAGGTATCGCATGTGAAATTTTAACTAACTAACTAACTAACCATCACGCCATTTCCCCGAAGGGGTAGGCAGAGAGGATAGAACGCCACACCACTCTGTCCTGGCATACTTCTCTTGCTTCCTACACATTCATACATCTTCTCATGCACGTAAAGTCGATTATTCGAACTTCTTACATGCCCACTTTCAAACACTTGTTTTACTTGATCATGCCATGTCTTTCTCGGCCTTCGTCGACTTCTACATCCTGGCCCAGTCGCATCATATATTTTTTTTAGACGTTCTTCATCATCCATTCGCTCTACATGACCGAACCAACGTAAAAGACCTTTCTTAATTTTGTCGATAATGCTTATCTCAGCCTTGCATTCTGCTCTAATTTCAACATTTAGTGCACCTATCATACATAGTTTTACCACACATTCGCCTGAGAGATCGCATTTCAACTGCATTCAATCTACTTTCATCCTTATTTTTCCAACTCCATGCTTCGCTTCCATACATAAGGGTTGGTACCAGAACTCCATTATGCACTGCCAATTTAGCCTCTTTTGATAAGCACTTATTAGATACTACCGACTTTAAGGCACCATTAACTCTGTTACCGGCACTAACCCTCATTTCAATGTCGTTGTCCATATTTCCATCACCAGTGAACATGCTTCCCAGATATACAAATTTTTCCATCTGTTTCAAGCTATCGCCATTCACTACAAATAAATGTGAAATATTTTTATACGAAAATCACTTTAAAAGAAATGTTTTATATTGACCCCGTCGAGAATAGAACCTGTAGAGGTGGGATACTCACTGAGAAGGAATTCAGCCAGCAGCCTGTTGAAGTGAAGGGCGCGCTCCTGGTGGGGGTAGTGGCCCGCCCCTCCACTATCTTCACGTTCCCCTGCGAGCACCACTCCGCGCTGCGAACCATCACTTCCAGGGACACCTGCGCACGTCCAATTCATCACAAAATAATACAATTACAATTATATTTTTACTTTATTCATCTAGGAATGAAGCAAGATTCAAAATGCGAAACGTTTTTACGTTTTTATTTAACAAATGAAGAGAAAGATAGAAAATATCACAATTGCTATGTGCATTCATCAAATTACTTAAAAATTAAATAACCATTCGCTCCAATTTGCTCGCTTTTGATTTCGGCTGGTCCCTGATAAAAAAAAGTTTATTTATTTAATTTATTTTATTGTTTTTTACGCCCATAGGGCTTTTACATAGCCATTTTTTAAATTATTACACAGTAGGTAGCTATTCATTACCGCCAGAGATGGCATCCAGACATTGTTCCCTAAAATGCACTAGATTTGTGTTGAAAAACATCAATATTGTTAGTATACCTTGTTAGCCAGTGCGTGCCATTCTTCGTATTGGTGAGTTTAGCACTGTAATTGGTCGATGATTGGCTACAGTAAAATAGTGCATTACTACGGGTAACTCGACCAGGGCACTCGTATATTAATTTAAATTTGTTAGTTGACAACAATCAAACATAGATTTTTAATACTTTGAACAGAAAGAGCAAATCATTTAATAAGTTTGGTAGGTTTATCGTAGTGAGAGGCGTTAAAGTAGTCATTTCGTTAAAATCTCGATACATTTATCCGATCGTTTAGCTCAGTGGATAGAGAAGCTGAACGGTGATCAGAAACACCCAGGTTCAAATCCTGGAGCGACAGGTTATTTATTTTTCAAATGATTTGATGAATGCACATAGCAAATGTAATTTTTTCTGTCTTTCTTTTGATTTTGTTAAATTTACAATGTCCATGATGACTACAAATCCAACCCTAATCTTTATTACTGTTAAATGCTACGTGCTGGACACGTAAGGCAACATGTCAGATGGTTAATAGCCTACTGAGTTTATACAAATCGACTGTGTTTACGTTTCCAAAAACGACTCTTTTGAATTCAAACTAACTAACTAACTAACCATCACGCTATTTCCCCATAGGGGTAGGCAGAGAGGATATGAACGCCATAACCACTCTGTCCTGACAGACTTCCTTTGCTGGTCCTCTACAATTCATACATTTTCTCATTGCACATAATATTCCGACTTTATACTCCATGACCACTTTCAAGTATCCTGACGTACTTGGTCAAGCCATGTCTTTTTCGGCCTTCCGCGGCTTCTACATCCAGGCACACTTGCAATTATAACCTTCTTATAGCCGTTCTTTCATCACTCATTCGCTCCACAATGACCAAACCATCGTAAAAGCCCTTTCTTCATCCTTTTGTCGATAATGCTTATCTCAGCCGAATTTAATGCGTTTAAAACTGAATTCAGTATACCTGATCGCTATTCGCCACGGTTGAATAAGTTCTCTAACCTGAGGAACTTTATTTACCAGTGGGATTAAGAGCAACCGGCATCTTTATTTATCCCCTCGGTCCTCTGTGACTCTCCAGAAAAAATGAAAAATTTCTGGTAAAATTACATAAAATCATTTTAACCACAAGATGTGATGGGTCCAAAACAAATCTAATTTTTTGATATCACGCCTTGCAAATACTAATAACAAGAAGAACATAGAGATGGCGTAAGGACAAGACACAACTTTCAAATACTGGATACCCGAAATCGCTAACTAACATTAATCACCTTGTTTTTTTTGGACTTAGCGATATAGCGTATTGTACGCGTTAAAAAAAAGTTATGTAGTGGCTCCTGAGATTAACGAAAATATGGGTTGAAGATGGAAATATACTTCACCAATTACGGTATACTATTAACTATTACTTGCTTAGACTGGCATCTAAAACAAATCTTGTAAATAAAAAACCTCAACACAGGTTTGGCCCAGCGAGGTATTCAAATTTAAAAAAAAGAGTGAAATAAATAAATGCCGGCTGTGTAGACCGTAGAATTTAAATTGTAAATACGATAAGTAAAGAAACCTTTATTAACCTGCACATTAGGTTTGTACAAATAAATACTGTAAAAATAGGTAAAGTTGTGCTGGACCGACAAAAGACACAATAGTCTTTAAAACAGTCTCGGGAAAGGGTGGGGCTTTCATTGCGCTATTTTAATTCATTTCAATTCCTTTTATTTTATTTCATTATTATTTATTGCAGTTATTTGGAACATTACGTTAACTTATTTAATTTATAGGAAAACCAACAGTCAATTATAATCATTAAAATAACATAAAAAGAAAACATAGAGCTAGACCAATTTACAGGTTCTCACAGGTAATAACATCAAAGATAAAAATGAAAGAAAAAATATTCTCATCGTAATATTATATTCTAGAAAAAAATTAAAGAAAAAAAAAGAAAAAATGCTAACTCAACAAGTGTGATTTCATTCGGATAGCAAACGCCGCACATCACCATGGTTATTCTTAAATAAATCTATATTCGATGTTTTAGATAATTTATTGAAGTTATTGGAGGCTCGCCATGTATAAGAATTTTTTCTGTAGTTAGTGTGTACCAGAGGGGTATAAAGAATAGGGTTATTATGAAGGGTTTTACGGGGAATATTTATGGAAAGTTTAGATAGTAGTTCTGGGGAGTCTATTGCTTCTGAGTCTGCAATAGTTTTTTAAGTTATTCAGATAGATAAGATCAATACATATAACAAAGTGTAAAAATTAAGATTATAAGTTGGAAAGTGCTTTCCTAAGGGAAGACCCACTGTCATGGTGAAATATATCGACATCCTCATGCTGATATGATTAAGTAGCAAGATTGCTCTACCAACAGGGCATAACCATTGGCAGGTTGGTTCTGCATCGTGGTAGGTAAAACAATCGATGCTGTCTTTGTCGAAGATTAGTTATCAGGTACGAACAGACCTTCATCCATCAAAATTTCTGAGTAATGTATTCGCCACACCAATCACCTGGAAGAAGTTAACTATTGAATATTGTAGGGATTATTTTTTTATCTATCAAGCAAAACTCCAATGATTTATTAAATAATTTTAATCACCGCCTGTAGAACTAATTTGAAGATACTTGATCATGTAGAACTAACTTGAAACTTGAATCATTAACAGCCGAGATAAGCTTGGCATCTTTATTGGAGTGTCCTATGCTGCTATACACCATAAGATAGAGGTGAGGTAATAAAGTCGACTATGAAAGATGGAAAACCGATGAATATTTATATAATTCGATTTACCTAAAGTAGTTGATGGGTCCCGTCCAATCCTGTCTCCGCGAGAACACGTATTTGTACGCCTCCAACAGCGCGGCGGAGGTCCCGTTGGCCGAGTTCCTTCTGCAGGTGGCCGTAGCACTTGTCGATGAGGGCCAGGTCATCCTTCAGGGCTTCGTGCTCCACCAAGAAAGGCACCTGGGAACACCGTCAACTCTTAGAGATCATACATCAGAAGATGAATTAAAGATTATGTAGAAGTGAGCCAATACCTGTGGCCTCCGTCACGTAATGGCCAAGATGTCGAACACAGAAATCAAGTGATTTTGAAGATTCAATTCAAATCTAAATCATTTAAAGTGGCATTTACTTGATAGAACTCCACATTGTAATATATTTATTTATTTTTTTTACAAAAATCCATTTTAAATACAAAGATAAGCATAATAGGGATTACAAAGCAGTAAAAATAAGTGACAGAACATTAAATTGGTGAAGCCTAGACAGTTAGAATAAAATGTGGACACACTCAAGACAGGATCGGGTCTACTTCAGTGAATATTTAAATCTTGATAGACTTACACCGAACAAGTCCAGATCCTGTCTTGAGTTTACAATAGGACACAATCGAGACAATGGGGCATGAAAAACCATAGTTAGTTTTGTGGTGACTAAGGAACAGCACGTCATTATTTCTAAACCTATGGACTGGAATACAAAAAGTCACTTGAGTCAGTAAAGATGGTGCATCTATATCATGCCATTTAGCAAATTTAAATATGAAAATGGAATCAATGTTAGATCTACGCTTTTGAAGGACTAGAGATTCTCAACATTGAGTCCATATCCTCATAGGTGTTATCATCTCTCCCCAGACCGATCATCCATGCTACTTTTCTGAGTAGGCGGTGTTGCACCGATTTAATATGGTTGTTACGGTCTACATAGGAAGGAGGCCAGAATACAGAAGCATACTCCAAGCTCCAAGAGAGGGCGAACTATTTAAATCAAACAAGATTTTTTGTTTAAATTTTTAAATTTTTTATAATGTGCCTTGTTAGGGCATTATCAAACTGTGGCGTTGAAAACATTCAAAAATGTTCCTATTCATAAAATGATGTATCGACAGTGGAAAGGAAAAATTGACTTAGCGACATAATGAGTGCAAAGGAAAACGATACCAAGTGACATAATATTATCATGTAGCTTTGTATAATTTTTCTTTGCACAGGTTGGTATTTCCATGCTCGCCCCCGAGGAATATGACTGACCTGAGCGATGTACATCCACGTGGAGTTGAAGGGGCTGGTGGAGGGGAGGGAGTCCCAGTACAGGTTGGGGTGGGGGGATGACACTATCACCAGCTTCTCTATCAGCTCGGGGCAATCATGTGCCAGGTACCTGCGAGATTATTCAATTTACATTTTCATGTAAGAATGGCATAAACCAAAATTTTCTGCGAATGTTGAAAAATAAAGCGAAAAATCAACAAATGCAATTAATTCAACCTACTCCATACAAATTATATTTATATTGAATGGTCATTTGAAATAGACATTAATACAGTGTGATTAACTTAGAATCAAAAGATAATGTTATATAAAAATATAATCTTTGTTATTGTTGATAAGAGATTACAAAAACCTGATCGAAATTTTAAATCACATGACATTATCCAGGTTCTCGTGATGCAAGAAATATAAAAATGAAATAATTTTAACATTAGTAAACGATGACACGTTGGTATTTTAAGATTGAGTTTGTAAAGAACTAGTTTCTTATGTCAATGTCTGTTCATTATCTCCAAAACTGATAACTTTTCTCAGACAAAACAAAGTACTAAACCGAGGTGGTTTATTTAGAGCATAATAATAAAAACATTATAATAAAATAATATGTATAGTATATTTATTTAATTTCTACAGACGTTTTTTTATTTAACATTCACATCTCAATTATTTACGAAAATTTATATGTTTGTTCAACAAAAACAAGGGATTTGTTCCTGAGAAATGGTGACAAGCATGATAGGAACACGCGAAATAAAAACAAATTTGCAGATACTATAAGCCGGCTGCAAAGGGTAAAGCTTGTATAACCCGGGGCCCGAAAGATTCAACATTAGTATCAAAAAATTTTTTAAAATAAATTAGCTTTAAGGGCCCCATTTCCGATAGGGTATTTTAAGATCCCAAACCCAAAAATTTTTTTTTGGGGGGAAAAAAAAAAAAAAAATTTTTTTTTTTTTTTAATTTTTTATTTTTT
>JAGVSP010006066.1:0-18446 GCA_022494985.1 Micrasema minimum
AGGGGAATTTTACCCAGGGGGGTTTAAAGGGACCAAACCCCGACCCCCCCGGGCCCCCCGGGAAAACCCCCCCCCCGCACCCGCCCCCCCCGCCCCCCACCCGGCCCAAGCAGGAGCAATTTGCGCAACAGTCCTTGGGGTCCTCTCATCTTTTTTTCGGGATCTGGTTATCATTACGTGCCCTTTTTGAACAAGCAAGAAAACAATTTTATGATGCGCCGATACTCCGTACAAACGTCCAGCCTCCGGTTTCACATTCCAACCTGCCCCAGCTTGCACAACATATCAATATCTACACCAGTTCAAACTTATCAACTCTGCCCCAGTTCAAAATTATCAACCAGCCCCAGTTCAAACTTATCAACCAGCCCCAGTTCAAACTTATCAACCAGCCCCAGTTCAAAATTATCAACCTGCCCCAGTTCAAACTTATCAACCAGCCCCAGTTCAAACTTATCAACCAGCCCCAGTTCCAACTTATCAACCAGACCCTGTTCAAACATATCAATCTCCTCCGGTTCAAACTTATCAGCCGGCCCCAGTTAAAACTTATCAACCAGCCCCGATCCCCAGTTTTCCACCTGCTCCCCAACCGAGCTTAAGAGCTTATCAACCCGCCCAGCAAACTGTATCTTATTCACGAAGTTCCTTCAGTATCTTATCAAGAAGCCCCCGCTGTATCGTATCAAGAAACACCCGTACAGATTTACAGAACAGCTCCTCAAACAAGCTACCAAGCTGGCCAGGTTCAAAGCTACCAGACAGCTCAGGCTCCGTCAGTTAGCTATCAGCAACTCCCCGCAGTTTCAACATCCAACTTTCACATTTCTAACCTTCAGCAAACTTCGTCAGGTCACAAATCCAGTACTTTGAATGGGTATCCCAGGACATACACCGTCACAGTATCTCTGGATCCGGCTGCTGGCGTTGTATCAGACAGTGAGATTGAGAACACTATTATTAATATGATGGCTATTCTGTTCGGTCAGTCGACTTCTAGTGGTAGCTCTGTGCTTTCTTCAGTTCCGGCGACTTCGTATGGAGTGCCTGATGCTCCGATCACATCTCTTGTTTTGAAATAGCAGGGTTAGTTGCATATCATTGGATTAAATCCTACCAGTTTTGAAGGCAAAAATTTGGTATTTTGCCATCATGAATTTCCGATGATTCTACGTTCTTCAATTCGACATTCGTTTGAGATAGTAGGTACTATAAAATGTTATGTCTACAGTATTTATATTTTATAATAAAATATTTTTATAATAAAATATTCACTGTGAGTTTTATTACCACACCTATTAATTTGGTACCAACCCTTATGTATGGAAGCGAAGTATGGAGTTGGAAAAATAAGGATGAAAGTAGACTGAATGCAGTTGAAATGCGATCTCTCGGGCGAATGTGTGGTAAAACTATGTATGATAGGTGCACTAATGTTGAAATTAAAGCAGAGTGCAAGGCATTATCGACAAAATTAATAAAGGTCTTTTACGATGGTTCGGTCATGTAGAGCGAATGGACGATGAAAGAACGGCTAAAAAAATATATTATGCGACTGTGCCTGGATGTGGAAGTCGAGGAAGGCCGAGAAAGACATGGCATGATCAAGTAAAACGAGTGCTTGAAAGTGGGCATGTAAGAAGTCGGAATAATCGACGTGCGTGCATGAGGAGATGTATGAATGTGGAGGAAGCAAGGAAGTGTGCCAGGACAGAGTGTTGTGTCGTTCTATCCTCTCTGCCTACCGGGGAAATGGCGTTAGTTAGTTAGTTACCCTAACGCATATAATTATTTGTCCATATAATTATAATAGTAATTCTTATAAAATATCAATAGTTTTTGTTTATTAAAAATTACTTTTAACTTGCCATTGGCGAAAAAGTGTTTTTCTTTAAGTTTCTTTACCTCATTATTTTTTATCTGCCTTTTATCTATTTGTGCGAAAAACTAGTTTAAGAGGATAATGGGATTTGGGAATTACAGAATCCTGTTTCGGATCGTTTGATCAATACTTAATTCTACCTTAAAAACTAGATGTGTTGATCGTTTTGGTGAAACTGGCCCATTACTTAATTTGTCTTTGCTTTCCAGTTTACAATCCTCACAATGAAACCCGTACTGACTCATATGTTATGTATGGCTGGATTTTTTAATTTATCGACTTCTGAAAGACGAGTGTTTTACTTGTATACTAAAAATAATAGACTTTTCGTCACAAGTTAACAAGAAATATTAAATAAAACATCAGTAATGAATGATGTTTTTATAAGAATTTGGTTATCTTCCTGTTAAAAAATTTGCATTGCAGTAAAATCCCTAATAAGGAACTCAAAATTTTCCCCAAAATTATTCTCAGTTGCCTGATAAATCATTCGGCGTTTCGATACTTTTATCAGGACCCCGAACAATATTAACAGGGCGCTGAGTTATATAATCAGGACGTTGAGTAATATCATAATGCAGGATGCAGCGAATTTATCAGGAGACTAAAAATAATTTGTCGAAAATTTTAGTGCAATTCCTATTTTTACCAATTTTTTTTCTTCAGTGTAATAAAGATTTTGTTAATATGATATTCTTAAAAAAAGTGGTATCTTTTTTATAAAATTTAAAAAAAAACATTTGTGAGACATTAATTTAAACAAGAGAAAAAAAGCAATAGACATATCTGCATTAAATTCTGTAGGTACATAAATATTATGTATTTATAATATTATATTAATTTATTACAAATGTAGGATGTCTAACCTATTTAATACTTTTTAACAAACCATTATTTTAATTAAGTAATGTTTCCAAGAGACGGAAATGTGGATAAGGACATTGAGAGAAGGGTTAGTGCCGGAAACAGAGTTAATTGTGCCTTAAAATCGATAGTGGTAAATAATAATTGATCGAAAGAAGCAAAATTGGCAGTACACAACGGAGTTATGGTACCAACCCTTATGTATGAGTGAAGCGTGGTGTTGGAAAAAGAAGGATGAAAGTAGACTAAATAATGATGTTGAAATGCGATCTCTCAGGCGAATGTGTGGTAAGACTATGTATGATAGGTGTACAAATGTCGAAATTAGAGCAAGGAAGCAAGGAGCAAAATAGAGTGCATGGCTGAGATAAGCATTATCGACAAAATTAAGATAGGGCTTTTACGGTGGTTTGGTCATGTGGAGCGAATGAGTGATGAAAGAACGGCTAAAAGAAGTTTAAATGCAAGTGTGCCTGGATGTAGAAGCCGAGGAAGGCCGAAAAAGACATGGCATGACCAAGTACGACAAGTACTTGAAAGTGGACAAGTTAAAAGTCGGAATAATCGGCGTATGTGCATCAGAAGATGTATGAATGTAGAGGAAGCAAAGGAAGTATGTCAGGACAGAGTGGTATTGCGTTCTATCCGCTCTGCCTACCCCTACGGGAAATGGCATGATGGTTAGTTTGTTAGTTAGTTATTATTTTAATTGTTAAAATTTCTAAACTTCGGACCATGAAACTATGGGGTCGAATCAGAATTATTTTTTCAGTACATGCAAAAAAACTAAATAATAATTTTAAAAATGTGTGTCAGCTCCGACGCACATTTCAAATTGAAAAGACAATATGCAAGGGGAAAAAAATTGCAACAGCCATCATAAATATAAAAAGAATCACACAATATAAAATTTATTATGACCCCTATCTCCCCGGAAAACGTTGCCCATGTGCATTTAAAAAATACATCCGTTTTCTTGGATTTCAAAATAAACGTAAAATTCTAAATCACTAAAATAAATAAAAAAATAAATTTTCGTACCAGGAGCTTCCAAGGGATATGGTTTTCTGTGTGTGCCATGCGCTAACCTATTTTCTTAGTAAATTCGCTTGAAGGTTGAGTTAACGATGTTAAATGAGTTGCAATGTTACGATGTTAACTTTAGATTTCACTGCTCATCAAAATTGCGTACTGGGGGCTTAAAAAATGAGATCGAATCATAAGGAAACTCAAAAAAAATGGTTAGGTTAGTTTAGGTTAGGTGTAAACCCGCTTAGACAGCCCAAAAAAGTAAAATGTGCATAAAATATGAATCAGCATAATAATTCAAAGCTAAACTACATATACAATGAACCATCTGAAAATGCGTTTATATTAAGATATTTAAGTATTTTTGACCATTAAGAAAAAACAAGTAATTCTTTTGGCTATTACGGTCAAAAGAATGAATTGTGCATACATATCAATCAAATTACAGACATGAATTTTAAATTTTCACGCCTCTATATTGAACGTACGTTTTATGAAACATCTAATCGTGTATTTTAGTGCAATACCGCTACACAACTCTGTCCTGGCATACATTCTCTGCTTCCTCCACATTCATACATCTTCTCAGTGGCACGCACGTCAGATTATTCCGACTATGCCCTGGTGTCGTACAACTTATTTTATATGTATATTATGAGTAAGTTACTAATTTTCTCTTATCCTGCACCCAATGGTGCATAGGGCACCTGTCAATCTGTACACCAATGCAGTGTATCTTGATCATATTTATAACAAGACGGTACGATGATCAGTCATACGCTTCAGCACCAGTCCAAGGTATAACACATGAAAAATTAATATTAATACAATTAGGGTAATATTAGATGATATCACAATGACGCCATGCGTAGAAGAATTTACTAAACAGGTCCACCTGTACTGCTGTAATGTAAGATGTTTAGTCAAAGAATTATAATAAATAAATCAAAATAAATAAAATAATAAGACGCTGGATACTTTATTTATTAATTTCACGTGTTTAAATAATAATTTTGTGCAATTTGACATCTCAACAGAGACGAGAAGTTTGGGACGAGAATAGGAATACATATGCGTTTAACAGGCATTAATGACCTGTCATTGGCTGGGTTAAGTGGCCACTTTGATGTATAGGACAACATTCGCCATTACACCTAGTAATTTGGAATATCCATATTCTGCCCAATTGATCAGAAACGTGTATCTATATATAACAGTGAAATGCGGCATCACATGTGAAACTCTCGCTGTCATCAATTGAGAAAAATTGTAAGCATTTTAGCAGAAACCATTTTAATAATGCAGGTTGAGAAATCTTACTCGAATTATATCACCAACCTAGGAAACTCCTGAAAGATGACTCTTCAATTTGTTAGGCTTATAACATATTACCAGCTACATTATATAGAACCAACATTATGAGAGTGTCTACAAGTAATTGTACACACGAATATAATGACAAGTGATGCTGTTATGCGGAATATTTCAAATTAAGAAATAATAAAATAATATTAACATAGAAACTATACATATACTGACTAAATGTATGTAGGTGGTAGATTAAGTTAAGAAATAACCTGACATTAAAAAAACGGCTAGAACGAAATTAATTCCGACTGCAACTCGTTGTGGTATGGCCTAAAACTTGTATGATAACACATTAAAGATATGTAATGTGTGAGATACCTTGAGAACAATTTTAATATTATCCAGAATCCAGGATACTGGTGTATGCAACAATAATAAATAATACAACCATGGATACAACACCATCGAAAATTCAATATAACTTAAAGAAATCAAATTAAAACACTTTGTGTACAAATAGAAGAGAAAATATTCCCTCAATAATATAGAAATTTTATAGGAAATAAAAAAGCTGTAAAATTAAAACTTAAATTTAAATGATAAACCAATTAAATTTAAGTAATAGCCCTATGTTTTAAACATCTTATCCCATCCCTACTCATCTAGCCCACACCTCCCAAATACCCCTACCACTACTCCCCTCCATCCGTAGCCACACCCACTTATTAGGTACTTATTCTATATTTAATTTTATACTGATAAGTTTTATAGTTGATAAGTAGCCTTGAGAGATGACCAGTAGGTCGAAACTAGTTGGCTAAGTGTATAAAATAATAAAAAGTGAATAAAAAATTTTTTATTTAATTCAAGTTAATAAAATGATCTACAAAAGTTTGTTGGCTGAAATTCGAACATCAAAGGATATTCAATATAATGTTTGCTAATGAAATTAACAATATTGTAAAAGGGATAATTTTCCAAGGATAATTTGCAAAACAAATGAACAAACAATGACCGTTTATCATAAATATAGCAACTAGAGTTCAAAATAATAAGATTAGAAAAGAAAAGAAAAGCTATGTCACAGAATTGTCTAATTGTTTTTTTTATTTATTTTTTAATTTATATAAAAAATCTGTATAAAAGCATAACATTGACTATATAATCCCAGGAAGATATAAAACTCATTTTGGGACTCGTATATGATACATACATTTTAATTAACCATATGTGCACAATATCCAACATAACATAACTATAGGAAAGACTAGGATTCCACAGACAAGTCTAAACAGTAACATTACCAATATAATCATAATAATCCTATACCAATACAAGAACTATCCATTCTGAAAAACAATATTATAAGCTATCAAGACTTCCTTTAGAGAGAAGTGCAATGTATCAGTAAGTATTGACAAGTTTCCTTTTTTTTATTATCATGGGTTCAACAGAAAATATGTATATGTAGAACGCGAGCGCGGAGACACAATGATTCAGCATACTGAACAAGAATGCTAGATTACCGGTGAGTTTATTTCGCCACAGAGAAGTTCTTTTGTGGACATTCGAAATTACAGGCGCGACAAGTGGAGGAGTTTTTATATGAAATGAAACCGCGAGTAATATGATGACCATGAAAGCACAGAGTTAAAATTTGTAGGTTATCCCAGGGATCCCCGAAACTAGTTCTCCAGAGCCCTGTACTGGAGATCTAGTATTTTCGGAAATTGACCTGTATATCTTGGCGTAGTGTCAAATACCCCAGTAACATACATGACGAATATTACGACAGGTGAGGAATGCGCGTAGTCACACTATGCGTAGGTGAAGATAGACTAAAGGGCAGAAATATTTATTTGGACAGGTAAAAACCACCTGAGTCTGTACACAAAACAGTAGTAGAAAGACGTCCAGCCTTACATGGCGGCTAATCTTGCGCCATCTTGAGCAGTTACATCAGAAAATATGGATACATAAACTGCCATCGAGCGGAGATAGTCTAATGAGTCTCTATGAACGATAGATGTAATACTCCCACGGAAGGTGTAAAATGTGATTTGTTACCTGGCTCCAGATTCCCTCTCGAAATTAATATGAAAATAGTATAATAATGAACCCCAGACCAAACTACTCATTGTTCTCTACAC
Source organism: Micrasema minimum (assembly GCA_022494985.1). Taxonomy (NCBI): domain Eukaryota; kingdom Metazoa; phylum Arthropoda; class Insecta; order Trichoptera; family Brachycentridae; genus Micrasema; species Micrasema minimum. Next base: position 7,234 of record JAGVSP010006066.1, read on the forward strand.
TCCAAAGTTATTTAGGGCATCTCAAATAAAAAATTGTAAAAGACGTACCACACAATATCTCGAGGTCCTACGTGATATACATATATAGATAACCCCTGAACAACGATGAGATTTATACTGGAGCGTCAGCAATCTTAAAAATATTTTGCGTACATAAAGCATTGAGGATGTAGATGACGGGACATAAGTACGCTCCAAAAAAGCCCTATTTAATCTGGCAAAATATATTTTTTTCTTGTTTTGGTAGAATTAAAGATATAGTTGATAATAGCAGACAAAATCCACCAAAATAAAACTCAAAATCGAACGATTATTTATGTGGGTACAACCTACCTACCGAAAACATCATGAGATACGTAGAGGTAGGATGCGTCGTTATGTTGAGAATAAATATTGATGAGTAGTACTCAAACTTATAGCTAAGATTGTCAGAAAATGGGAGACAGGTTGAATAGTAGTACTGATCCAAGAATCAGTTTGGAAGAAAAAAAGAACGGATTCCTTAGAGATAGACCATAAATAATCCTGATAGAGACGTCTATGTAAAAATGATTATAGGATACTGCAACTGATAAATATATATGTATATTAATAATATTTTTTGTTATAGTTAGGTATAATTTCGGTACTACTACTAACACTACTTTCCACTACATAGCAGCAACACTAAAGGACGCATATGGGCACTGAGCATCGGTTCAACGAGTGAAAATAAGTTCGTGAGACATGCAGACTAATCCTATTGCATGAAGGTATAGATGTCACTACACTCACCGAGCGAATCTACTAACGCTTCAGTAACCGAGACCGTAATAGGTAACACACTGACATATGACAATGATAAAGTTCACATGAGATAGTAAAAAAATTAAGGTGAGACTGGGTCAACAGGTGGTACTGAGAGCGGATCTTGAACCCGCGACCGATCTCATGCACTGCATTAGCCCGAAAATGTCGCGCATTCCGAACACTCACATAGTCTGCGCCGACTCACGAAGGGCGTAGTAACAGTCTCTACACTCTGAAAAAACGGAAGATTACCATAATAAATCATCCATTGAAATAATACTAAATAGCGACATGAATCAGGACAACACTTGGTGTACCAGCGTGTTATCTCTACGGTACCCTGACCCTATGACTCCTGTATTACATAACCACATAAGGCCTGCGATACACCGGGAGTAGCTTCAGCTTTATACCATATTAAAAACAAATAAAAACATATATTCCATGTGTAGTTTAAAATATCTACTAATTTTGAAATGTGTCAATACCGACCATAATGAACGAGCAAAAATTTTAACAAAAAATAGATATCCCACGCGCCACAGCTTCAAATAAACGAAGGGGAACCATAAGGAAAATATGAATTGACCTTACTTATTTCAATTTGTTAATGGACTTTAAAGACAGTTACATACAGACAGGGCCAGTAATGTCCTCAGTTACGACCTTGTCACAAAGTTAAAATAATTACATCTAGAATTAATTTTATAATATTATACTATTTGTCTTTTAAAGCCTTTTTTTGAATTGACAACTATTTCATTTTGATAAATATACCATTTCGCGCTACGGTATTTTTAAGTGAAAAAAAGTAATAAAATGCCAGTTTAGAGAAAAAAAAACAACACACATTTGCGTCTGTGATTTATATTGTAGAATACAATTCATTTATGAATAAAAAACACAACATTAGTCAAGTTTATATAGTAATTAGATTGGATTATTGTGATACAAAAAAAACCACACCAAAAGCTAAATACCTATTACAAATCTAACCATGAGATTACAGTCATCTCACTCAGTACCGAGGTGCAAGTCTCTCTAGAGTGTAGTTGGTCAGCCCATCATCAATCGTTATACAGCAATTACTTCGATTCATCACAAAAATAACCGATTACACCCCATCACTAATAGCTCTAAGTATAGTCTTATTTTAGAAATCGCGGTTCATAATCTTTTATTTGCGGAAAAAAGTGTTTTAGGTAGTTATTAGAAAAAACTATTTTTAGATTAATATTTAATAGGTTCCTACGTATTATAAATAATTACCCGACAAAGACCGCTTCATTTCCTTTTAATCGCGCGCTTTCTCTCTAATTAGTTCGCTCGTTATATTATTTTTTTTAAGTAAATCTCTATCAGGAAGTTTGTGAAAAAAGATAGTTGTAGGTACCTACATCAACACCAATGCAATGAGTAACAAGTCTTCTCCGTTTATCTTAGAGAAACCTGGTCCAGGTAAATGGGACGGGTACTATGTTTATCTTCTAAATGAAAAGCCATTCATCATTGTAGTTAAGTAAAAGAGTGTTTCAAGGCCCTCAGAATTTATTGAATAGAAGCGAAAACAGTCAAAAAAATACCGAAAAACTATCCAAAATTTTCTGATGCAGCTGGGCATAGGCCTCCCCCTGATTCTGTGCTTACCGCTACCACCCACTGTCCCCACTGTCTTCCAGCAAACTTCTTGATATCGTCCAGTACCATCCTCATCGGTGGACGTCCTTGAGGCCTCTTGTTTCTCGTTTGTCCACACCAGAAACGCGTTTCGTCCATCTGCTCCGTCCGTGCGTCAGTTCTCTGGCTATGTGACTCGGCTTTTCATTTTTTATTTGATTCAATAACCAAGCAATTGTGTTCTACCACATCTTCACAGACCTTCTCGCGATTCGGATCCAATCGGTTCCCTTTTTCTGTCTCTTAATTGTTATTTCCAAGCATAATTCTGCTCCATGCTTCCTCTGTTTACAACTTGCAACTTATGGGAGGATTTGCTGGTCAGGGTCAATTGTTTCAAATATAAAGTCATTGTATCCGCCCCATAAGTTAGGATGGGTAGAATGCATTGGTTGAACACTCGAGTCTTGAGTGAGTTGAGAATGGAATAATGGTGGGTAGGAAAATAAATCTCTCGTGGGTGGCTTTTGGAAAGCTAAGTTCCACATTCCGAAAAAACGAATAGGTAAAATTATTCGTAATTCTCTGTATTTTGTCACGATCCGATTCCCTGATAAGTTACGCTACCAAAATCAGTTTCAGCATTCTCATTTAAATTCTTCGAAAATGTAATCGCATGATTAGTTGATTAGGATGGAACCAAAAGTTTTTTTTAGATATTGAAAAATGACTTGACCCCGTTTTTATTTGCGCAATTTTATTAGTTGAATTACGTACATAAACCAAATTCAAGTTCATTTTGTTGTTATGATACCAAGAAGAAGAGGTTCAGCCACCACAGGGATTAAATACAAACTTATCTTATTGTTTTCAGTTTTTAAGCTCATGATAAGTATTCAAAATAATATTAAATTGTTATTTTTGTAAATAATTCTTCTTATTATAAAATACCATATTTAGAATTATTATTGATTGATAACCTTTATTATTTTAAATGAACATATATACAAAGACATAAAATATCCATTAACAAAAATTATAAAAATACATATAATAATAATATTTTATTACAGGTTTTTTCATGTTTTTTTTTTAAATTGTACCTACTTATTATTTTCAATATACGATTAGTATACGTATATACAGTATACATATATTTTTTTTCTTCATTATTTTGCATTGATTTATTACTTTAAGTTTATTTTTAAAGATCTTATAATTTTTCTTTCATTGCCTTGTATTTTAAACTTATTTTATGTGTCTAGTTACAGAGCTTGTAATACATTATGATTGTAAATATCCAAATACTTATGTAATATAATTGTAAATTTTATGTATACATAACTGGATCATTTACATAACTATGTAAATGTTCTGTCTATATGAGTAAATAAATGAAATAAATAAACAATAAAACATAAAAGGAGTTTGCAGAAAAAGGTGATTTGAGAAATATTCAGACGGGCATAGCAATATTCCCGTAAAAAAAGCTTATAAGAGTTTAAAACTTTTTAGAAATAAAAATAATTTTCATACAAAATAATTTAAAAAATGGTTTTCGAGATATATAACTCTATACTTAATTTAATTATATATTCTTAAATATTAAGTATATTACTCTCTTATCTCTTGAGAAAAGTTCCCTCGCCCCAAAAGTGATATATTTGCTTTATGTAGATACCCACGTAAACAAATTTTGGTCGAAATAAAAAACAGTAATGCATTTAAAAAATATATTGTCGGTTTTGTGAATATCTCGGCGACTGATGGGTTAAATATTTTAGTTGATTTAACTAATAATGTTTTGTGCAATATTTTAACGAACATTAAATGAATATTTCTCACAAAGCAATTACTTAGTAGATTTTGAAAATGAACGTGAGAATATTCAAATTCAAAAAGAAGGTTCTAAAATAGACATTTTTCTAAGGTTATGGCACAAGACAAATTCTTTAGTATTAAATACGTCACGTATTCTCGGGAAATAAAGTAGGTGCCTTACCTGCTAACTAATAATGATAATATTTATTCATTTCTTGTACCTAATGACCTTTTAGAAAGAAAGTTTACATTTTACAAAAACAAAGCATCTGCTAGGGGGTTATGGTAATTTACCAAATGAATATTCTGCCTAATCAATTTACGTACCCATTAGATATCATCTGTCACCTTAGCATTCTTATACAATACGAATTTATACAACGATCATGTAAGAAGAACCCGTGAAGCGAGACTTGCCGGTGCCAAGATTTAAGCCGGGTCTAACATGTAGAATAAGGAGGCCGATTAAATTATTTTAGTCGAGTGAATTAAAAGAATTTATAAACAAATTTAGTGTGTGTCCAAATACTTGTAGACAAAAACTGGATTTCACCCATTACGGGCTAATAATTACAATTTGACATCTCAACAGAGACAAGAAATTTGGAAGGGAATATTGATATCTAGGCGTTTACAGGGCTTATGACCTGTCATTGGCTGGGTTAAAAAGGCCACTTGATGTATTACAACATTCCCCATTTCACCTTGTATTTGATATCCATATCTGCCAATATACAATAAAATGGCGCGACGCTTCACATGCCATTTTATTGTATATTGGCAGATAGGGATATGAAATACTAGGTGAAATGGGGAATGTTGTATTACATCAAGTGGCCACTTAACCCAGCCAATGACAGGTCATAAGCCCTGTATACGCCTAGATATCAATATTCCCTTCCAATTTCTCGTCTCTGTTGAGATGTCAAATTATAGGAATTTAAATTAAATTTCATTAGACACTTCAGTAAATTGGTTTTAATTACATGGTGTAACAAAACTCGATGTACAAACGGAAAACCAGTGAATCTACGTCGTATTTGGAGTCGATTTTGTAGATTTTAATTTTTTATTTGACCCATAGTTTTCGAGAAAATTAAGTAAGAAGTAAATTTTTTTTTCGTTACATTTTTGCATATTGTCATAAAATAGTTTTTTTTTAAACAACATTTTGAATGTATACAAATACTTGTAGACCAATTACTGGATTATACCACTTAACCCAGCCAATGACAGGTAATAAGCCCTGTAAACGCCTAGATAACCCACATTCGCTTCCAGAGTTTCTCTGTCTCTGTTGGGATATCAATAATATCTAGAATTTATTTAGTTAAAATAATACTATCCATTAAGAAAACAAAATTAAAAATCCGCATTTTAATAAGAATTTGTGCAATTTTATGTTATCTGATGAAAGCTGTTATGAGCAGATTTTTCTCTAACTCAGATTAAAAAGTCATATAACACATTCGACCCCAAGTTGATGTAGATTCACCAGTTTTCGGGTTGTACTACGAGTTTTGTTACTCCAGTTACACCTGAGAAACACCTAAATTTGCTATTGCTAAACAAAAAATGATCTTTTGGTGATAATTAATATATATAATATATTAAATTATTTGAATGTGATTTTACATAAAAATATTACATATGTGATACCTTGGCTGGCGCTGAAGCGTAAGACTGATCATCTTGCCTATCTAACCTATCTAACAAATGATCAAGATTCACTGCACTTTGGTGTACCAATGCAGTTCCCTTGCACCATTGGGTGCGGATAAGGGAGAGTAGTAGCACCACCCCCTGAATTTTAGAGGGGGTGTTGGTAATAAGATTAGTAATGAGAGTGGTAGTAATGAGATTATTATTTAATAATTGATAAATCTTTGTTATTTTCTTGCCTATTACTTTTAGTTTCGATGAGGCTGTAGGTGACTTTAACGGGCAGTTAAACAGCAAACCTTTTATTCCTTATTTAACACCCTTCAAATTACAAAATATTGGGGGAAAAAAAAAGTTTCTTTAATTGTCTCTCGAAGATTATGTAGGTACCTGCTCAATGCTCCTGCATAAATATTCACCGTGTAAACACAGCTTAAACAATTTTTGTCACTATTTAATCAATGTTTAAGTACCTACCTAGGTATTACCTACTTTTGTGGTATCAGTAGTCATAATTTTTACTATGCAATGTTATTCTTAGAGATTCACGCATTTTTTCAATGAGCAAGTATAGTGAACTTTGGAGGCTTTGATAATAAGTCCTTTCTTTATTTATTCGTCTTTCTCCTCCTCCCGGATCTCTACCTTGCAGTGGTGAGGAGGCTTGAGTGTTTCGATGATGCACCGGACTATGTTGGCGGTGTTATTGCCGGTAGGGGCTTCCAAGCCTAACAAGCTGGTGTTGAGAACCAGGCGAAATAAAAACCAAAGGTGGCCCATGCCCGAGTGGGTAGGTCGAGCCAACCTCAGGGGTCGCCAGCAAGGCAGCCGCACGCAGACCGCCTTGTCACCTTGCCTTCTTAAATTCCCTTGATTAATAAACCCCCACAGAACGCTTTGGACACTGGCCCCCGAGCTGGCGGCCGATCGCTTGGCTTAAAGGCATGATGATGATGAAGATGAACTTTTCAATCTTATTTAATAAATACCCATCTATCAAACACCACGTAATAATTTTCGTCTGTTTTCAAAGAGATGATTTATTTATTTATTTGATTGTTTTTGCGCCCATAGGGCTTTTTACATATACATTTTTACATGATTACACAGTAGGTAGCTATTCATTACCGCCAGAGATGGCATCCAGACACTGTTCCCTAAAATGCACTAGATTTGTGGTAAAAACATCAATATTGTTAGTATACTTGTTAGCCAGTGCGTGAATTCTTCGTATCGGTGAGTTAGCACTGTAATTGGTCGATGATTGGCTACAGTAAAATAGTGCATTTCTACGGGGAACTGGACCAGGCACTCGTATACTATTTAAATTTGTTAGTTGACAACATTCGGTGCTTTGTAATATAAATAGGTACTTCCTCCGAGAAAAAAATACGTTAAAAACTGATAGACGTTTTATTATTTTTTAAATAGGTAGGTACTTTCTCTTTTTGTAATCTGTGATTGGTTGGGTATATTTTTGTGATTAAACCTTGTTAATATCGTAACATCAAAAAAATACTGGTACCAATTATTTCGATTATCTAACATATATTATAAAAATATATGCACCTCAGATTTGACAAACTTATGTACTAGGGGAAATACGTGATTTATTTCTGTTTGAATTACATATTCATTTATGCCACACCGACAGTCAATTGACAGTTTTTAAATTAGTGTTAAAAGTTTATTTTAATTTACAAAAAGTAACTTTGCAAAAAAAGTAAAAAGTTAATTTATGCGATTTCGGTCTTTATATCAGAATTAATGATCAATTATCCATATATATAATAAAAAAAATTTGAATCATAGTTTTCGAAATGGTTTTTTTTTTCAATAAATTTTTACAAATTGCTATCTAATATTATGAATTTAGTCAAATTAATACTATCCATAAATAAAACAACACCCAAAACAGTATTTTAATACGAATTCGTGTAATTTTACTTAATCTGCTGTTTATTAGATACTAATGAAAGTTTTATCAGAAGAAAAATGTTTTTTTTCAAGCTCAGATTTAAATGTCACCGAACACATTCGACTCCAAATATGATGTAGATTAATTATTTTTCGGGTTATACTATGAGTTTTGTTACTCCAGACTTAAATTTTATAACACGTATTGTGATTTTCTGTTGTTACGATAATTCTTTATTAAGGCCTAGAGTGGAACGATAAAAACGAATTTTTCATTTCTGGTAACTCTCATTGAAGAAACATGCCCGTATCTTTTGTTTGCTAGATCTGACAGTTCCTACTCTCGCCGATGTGTATTTACGCAAAACTTTTAAGGTGGCTTAATGTTTTGGGAGCTCCAATACATCACGTTTTCTATATAAAAGATCAGACAAATGTCCACAAACTCAGTCTTAGGTAACCACTCGAACACAATGGCTGCATTGAAAATCGTGAGTACTGCGTTAAAATCCTAATTTGTTTGAATTGACAGAGAGAATATTTAAAAATTACGTTCGGAAATTTTCGCTGTTCGGAAACGCGCGATAAGTAGACCATAGAAAAACTTTATAAATACACCGTAAAAGGGGCGGGAAAATACCGAAAAATCGATCGGAATTTCCTTTTCATGTAAAGCTGTATATTAAGCAAATTATACTTGTAGATAATATTACAATTATTATTATTATTATAGTGATTCCTCCAAGACAAAATACTTTTTTATATCCATACCCAATTGTGTACCTATAGGACATTTCTTTGGTGCATTAAACGTAGTGTTTTTTCCAAAATTTACGGTGTGTTTTTTTTAATGAAAGATTTTGACAGTAGGTATTTCTTGAAATAAAAAATTACTTGATTTTGATATCAGTTTAAGAACAGATTATCAAATTAGCCGTGATAAAATTCACCTCGTTTATAGTTTAAGACGCATTGTGCACATTTTTTACAAGTGAAAATAATTTTAGAAATTTTCGATGTGTACATGTGATTTACCTTACTCTAAAAGTTTTCACAAGCGCCATAATATATCGTGTGTTCTTATATTATGCTTAAACAAATTTAAACACTATTGGGGGAATCGTAAAGAACTAAAAATGTTCAGCTAAATGTAGAACATAAATCAAAATTTTGTCAGTTTTATTTTAGATTTGTATTAGTACGGAAATATACATTTCTAATTTTTTTATTTCATTTTCAGTCATCATTTTTGGCCTGCTTATTCCTGGTGGCAGCCGAGGCTCCAACAGGATACGACTACCCGAAACCGAAGAGTTCTTCATTTGACGTCATTGTCGGGGGCGGTGGTGGGGGTAGCTTCAGTGGCCAAAGCACCCCTTCTTTCACATCATACCAAGCCCCTCAATACAACACCCCTTCATACTCATCCTATTCTGCGCCAATATCCCCTCAGTACGCCGCCCCAGCGCAATTCCAGTCCTACGAAGCCCCCGTGCAATCCTACGCCGCCCCTGTTCAATCTTACAATGCCCCGATCCAGTCGTATCAATCCTACGAAGCCCCGATCCAGCAGTCGTACGTCGCTCCTGTTCAATCTTACAAAGCCCCGACTCAGTCGTATCAATCCTACGAAGCCCCGATCCAGCAGTCGTACGTCGCTCCTGTTCAATCTTACAAAGCCCCGATCCAGTCGTATCAATCCTACGAAGCCCCGATCCAGCAGTCATACGCCCCTGTTCAATCTTACGAAGCCCCGATTCAATCTTATCAGTCGTATGAAGCCCCGATTCAGCAGTCGTACATTCCCCCAGTGCAGTCATATACACGTCCGTCACAATCATACATAAGTCCTTCTCAATCATACATAAGTCCATCACAATCATACGTACGTCCGTCTCAATCATACATAAGTCCATCACAATCATACGTACGTCCGTCACAATCATACATAAGCCCTTCCCAGTCATACAGAGCCCCTGTTCAGTCATTCTCCATACCTTCTCGTAACCATGGAAACAGCTTCAATTCTGGATTCGGAAGCGGATTTTCTGGACATCAGCAAGGGAACTCGGGATTTTCTGGATCTTTCAATTCCAGACCAAGCGTGGAATATGGACCACCAGTGTCATCGTTTGTCCAGCAGTCCAGACCACAAAGGCCGCACGCGGAGTATGGAACACCATTCTAAGTAAACTAATTATTACGTATTGTATTTAATATCATTCAATAAAATCACCAAATCGAAAAGAAAATGTTTTATTAACGACCCATAGATATAATCTTCGAAAAAGAATTTCAGAGTAGTGGCATTCCATACTATAAAAATACTACCTTGCCTAGTGACAGCTAGTGAGCCACTGACGTCACTCACTACGTCATCACTAGACATCTAAGTCACACGTTTCAAAGTGTGAGTGTACGAAATTTGAAAATAAGTGGTGTTATGAAAATAACCCTAGGAAGCGCATGATTTTAGAAAATTTGTAAGGAAATGCTCCTTCTAGTGAATTCTTTTTCAAAGGATATAATAAATAAAACTGTGAAACCAATAATTTGCTGCATACATTGCAAATTTGTCAGTAAATGACATGTTCTTTGATAGAAAAAACGAAAGTGCCCAAAGTAACCCGTGAGTTGATTAAGACACCCTGTTCAACGATACCTAACTACCTTTTGTATTGATATTTACTAAAGAAAAATATGTCCACGTAGATTTAAGCACGCATCAGTTCGCCATCAGAAAATAGGTTTGATCAATTATTAAAATATATACCTACTACTCTCCCTTATCCGCACCTTATGGTGCATAGGGCACTGCATTAGTACACCAAGTGCAGTGAATCTTAGCCATTTGTTGCATGAAGGCAAGATGATCAGTCTTACGCTTCAGCGCCAGTCCAAGGTATCACACATGAAATATTAACACGAAAATCAAATGTTAATAAATATTATATGTTGAATTCGAACTCGCGACCTCTTCTCCCCTTTTTTGCAGTAGAGCAAAATCAAGTAATACAGTTTATATGGAGAAAAATAGCCACCCACGTGGCAGCACATCCTCTGAAGTATTGCACCTGTTTTCAATAAACTGATTCATAGATTGTCTTTTTTATAGCAACCGAAACTCGTTTTCTTTTGCATAAATAAGAAAATCCTTCCAGACGTGATATTTTTAGTAAAAAAAACACAAATACTATTAGGAGAATGAGTGACATCGCAATAAATTGACATTAACGACCCGAAACCAGTATGCTAAATATCGAATGTTTGAAAAATTGAAGTTAAATTAAAAACAATCGTGATGTTAATATTATATAAGAAAATGTTAACTCTGCTTCTGGGAAATGAAGGTGGGATTTTGAAGAGAAGATAATAATATATTTATGTAAATAAAATACACCGAAAAA
>JAGVSP010006068.1:0-20624 GCA_022494985.1 Micrasema minimum
TGCCTTAATGTAATAAGCATTATTGATTAATGTGAAAATATTTTTACAGAAATGTGTAAATTTTCTTGTTTTATATACACGGTGAAACAAAACTTAGTGTAGAACACAAAAACTGGTGAATCTACATAGTATTTGGAGGCGATTGTGTAATATGACTTTTTAATCTGACCTTGAAAAAAAATTATATTTTCTTCTCACAAAAGTTTTCATAAGTATGGCATATTAAGTAAAATTGCCCAAATTCTTATTAAATCACGTTTTTTACTTTTTTTTTCTTTATGGGTAGTATTACTACTACTTTCCCTTATCCGCACCCAATGGTGCATAAGGCACTGCATTGGTACACCAAGTGCAGTGTATCTTGATCATTTTATAACACGAAGGTAGGATGCTCAGTCTTACGCTTCAGAACCAGCCCAAGGTATCTCACATGAAATATTAATCACATGTAAATAAATATTTCATATTGACCCCCTACGGGAATCGAACCCGCGACCTCCTGCGTGGCAGCCAAATGCGCTACCACTATGCTACGAGGCGGACTTAAGTATAAATTTGACTAAATACATGATATTTTATAAAATTTAGCTTGACTTTTAAATCTGAGCTTGAAATAAAAAAAATCTTCTCATAAAAATCTTTCATTAGTACCGCAGATTAAGTAAAATTGCAGAAACTTATGTTAAAATGTTGTTTTTATTTATGGACAGTATTGATTTGACTAAATACATATTTTATAAAATTGAACAAAAAAAATCGAAAAAAAAAATTACTTCGTATTCATTTTTTTCTAAAACTAAGGGTCAAATAAAAAAAATCGTTTTTAAATATGCATGAAAGTTTTCGTAATTATTGACATACATTGCTAAACTATTCCAATTAAATTTACCGTCCAACAGCGTTCTTTTATTACAAATTGCAGTCCTCACTATGTGGACAAAACTTTAACGTCCAGTTAGTTACAGTCCTTCTGAAAATTTACCATATTGAAATTGTTTCAAAGTAAATATGTGCTAGAATCACCCACATTGCATAATAGATGTATCCATTTTAATGAATTACATTAAATATTATTTAATTCTCCGAGCAGTGAAAATGTATGAAGAAATTCCAGAAAAGATGAAAAAAGAGAAAAAAGTGCCTTTATTTAAGTTTAGATTAAGAAAATATCTCCATTGATATTAAATAATTATGTTTAAGGTTTTGCTATTTGCACAAAATAATAAGTGTTTATATTAGGACATAGTAAAAAAATAGGTATGTAGTAGTATGTACTATTTTAAGAACAAATAAAAAATGAATAAATAATTACTGGCATATTATCAACAAATCCCGAGAACCTTTGGAATGGAATATTGATTATATACGCCTTTACATCGGCTGGGTTAAGTGGCCAATTGACGCATTACAACATTCCATGCTGCCTTTCGATATTAATACGATAGTTTTATTTTAGAAATAAAATTAAAAAATATTTTTTTTTTTTGTTATTTATTGTAACATTATCATCATCATTCTATATCCGCTCTTTATGTGGAGCATATGGATTCCAAATACCAGCCGCTAGATCTACCCAAGTCAGGTGCACGTCTCGTAGTTCTGAGGCAAACTGCAGACGGATGTTTGATGTAACACTTCACAATTCGTCTTGCCGCCATAAAACGCATGGTCGGGTTGGTTGAAATATCAGCTCTTCACCTACAGTATCCGATCTCAAATATTTTATTAAGATCGTGACATGAGTAGTAATTATCGATAGAAACGTGACTTTCATTCGTCTTGCAGCTACAAAGCGGGTGTTTCTTGATTGCTTTTTTTTTTTAAATCATAATATTTTTGAATTAAGTATTTTTTTTATTACAATGAAATGAAAAACACGCATTATTTCAAAATTGACTCGGCGTGGCTTACCTAAATTTACCAATCCAATCCGTAGGGCGGATATTGTTATTACTTTTCCGCATCTCTGAATCGAGTTTTCCCGAACGCACTTCGGATATTTCCGTAATCCCGACTAGTCTTATATAACCGAGAAAAATAGCGCACATACGATCGAACAAAACCTTTTTCATTTAATGTTGAATATTTGAAAGAAATTGAAAAAAGATATTGCATCATACTATTTGCGTTACATAGATAATCTCATATTACTATATTATGATTTGTATTTCACAAATAAAGTTATTTCAAACAATCATAATAATAATAAGACAAAAATATTTTAAAGTAAATACTTTAATAAATCATCATTTCATAGCCGCTCCCTACGCCAAGCGATCAGCCGTTAGTTCCAGTGCATCCTCCCAAATCAGGTCATCGTCGCGTAATTCTGATGTAATCTACTAACGAATCATCAATAGTGGACTTCCAAGAAAAGAAAAAACAAATACCTAAAACAAGGCAAATAAATACTCGCTTTAGTTTTAATACATGTCTGGGTAAACAAAATTTACCCTTCCATAAAGAAGATAATTATCTTTGTTGAAATATGACATCATGTATTGAAAAAAATTAGATTCATTAATAACATGCAATAGACAACAAACGTTTTTTTATTGTTCATCAAATTCTCATTATAATTCTAATTACTTTCGTGTCTACAAATAATTCTGTGTCTCCGGATAGCAAAACAAATATTAGGGTTGATCTGGGGAGAAATGAATTACAGCAAAATATTAGTGACCTGTCAATACAAAATCTCCCCTATTATGTATTGAACAATAAGGGTAGATGATTGCTTTATCCACGCTACATTAACCACCACAAACTAGTTAGATAGCTCGTCTTTATCATACTGACAGTAACCAAAAAAATACTACGATTCAATAAACAATATTCTTGTGTACAATTAAGTTGTATTCTCTCAAACAAACCATATTATTTGAATGCAGTAATTTTTTTAACTCTAAAAAAGTTAATAGCGAACTAAATTTAATTGAATATACTAAATGAAGAATATTAAATGATTTGCTCTTTCTGTTCAAAGTATTAAAATCTATGTTTGATTGCTGTCAACTAACAAATTTAATTAGTATACGATTGCCTGGTCGAGTTATCCGCAGTAATGCACTATTTTACTGTAGCCAATCATCGACCAATTACAGTGCTAACTAACCGATACTAAGAATGCACGCACTGGCTAACAAGTACACTAACAATATTGATGTTTTCAACACAAATCTAGTGCATTTTAGGGAACAGTGTCCGGATGCCATCTCTGGCGGTAATGAACAGCTACCTACTGTATAATAATTTAAAAATGTCTATGTAAAAGCCCTATGGGCGTAAAAACAATAAAATAAATAAATAAATGTAAGGTAAATATCCAGAAGAAGGAGTTGTCTTTTAACAGGACGTAGCCACGGGAAAGAAAGATGAAGAAATCTAAGGTTTTGAAAATGAAACAAAAAATTATGAGGTCAAGTTTTAATGCTTTTTGATTTGGTATTTTTGTCTCGTAATGATACATTTTTTTGAAATAGCACAAAGAATCACTGCAAATGAGAGAGCTAATCATCATCATCACACCATATTCGCTCCCTATGTGGATCATATGGATTTCACAAACTCTTTCCAAGCCAAGCGATCGTCCGCCAGTCCCCGCGCATCCTCCAAGTCAGGTCCACGTCAAGCAGCTCTGACGCAAACTGCAGATTGTCAGCAGTGAACGTCCAGGACGCCGAGAACCTGACATACATTAAAGAGACAAATCAAATTTTCTAGTCGGGAACAATTTTAAATATGAAGAAAGTCTTATTAACCATATTAAGCTAAATAAAAGGATTATGCTAAAATTTACAGGTCATTAGGTCAGATTTTTCTGCCTTTTGATTGGCTGTAAGTAATTTATACCTTGTGGTAGCGTCGTGGTCTCTGAGTCCAGAAATACTCGGTTCGAATTTGATTCTTTTATTGAAAATAGTATTTACGAAATTAAATATGTGCAAATGTCACAAGATTGCATGGGTTTCTTTTTTTTAGAAATTAAAATAATAGGGTTCTTCCCGATAACACGAATATTCTTTAAAACGTTATAAATATTTGAAGTATACTTTTACAATTCCAACTTTATAAAACACAATGATAAAAAATGTTGTTGGTTGTATTAGTTAATGACGTCATACCCGTCCATTATGAAAGGCGTGAAACTCATTACGAAGTGAGCGCCTATATTGCTGTGACGTCACTCCGCATGCGCGCCAAATGAAGGATTTTGCAAGCGATTTGAAAAAGCGCTATTTCAAACCGCGCTTAAAAATTCATATGACATCGTAAAAAAAATTAAAAAATTCCCTTGATACTGTAATTTTTCAATCAATTTTTTGGAATAAAAAATAAAAATTTGGGAAGAACCCAATTGTTCTACTAAAACAAAATTGGAATTATTTGATGAATCACGTTTAGATACCGGTTTCTAATTAATGTAAGCCAGTCATGGATAAAATCTTGTTTCTGTTGGTATTTGTGGGTAATGTTATGCACAATTTTAAAACATCATTGTAAACGTTTTGATGGTAAATAAATTTTAAACCTGCTTTCTCTGCTATGTATAATATTCTTACATTACGCTCGTTATCAAGAAGTAAGTAAATCTTTAGAAGCATAAGGCAAACTGAGGACTTTCAGAATTTAAATTACCTTAATTTTATGTGTTATGACCGCAGGCCACGAAAATGTAAAAGATGCCTTTAATTTTGCTGTAAATTGTACCTGCCTCTGGCCAAATTTCATAATGCCTTTCATTTAATATCTCTTCTTGAAAGATACCCACGCAATACGTGTTACGTACAACGTACACGTAATTAAAACTGTTCAATAACACTGATGGGATTAATATTTTCAGCATGTCTAAATATTTGTAAATAAATACAGCCTTAAGTAATATTTGTAGACAAAAAACAGTTTAACGTATTTAGTATTAATATAATGATTTTTTTAAAACTATGATAATTTAAGACGGGTGAAGTGGCTGGCGGGTGACAAAAGTGAATTGGGTTCTTTACGATTTTTATTTTTATTTAAAAAAATTGATTGAAAAATTACAATATCAAGAGATTTTTTTTAAAATTTTTACGATGTCATATGAATTTCCTAGCGCGGTTTGAAATAGCACTTTTACAAATCGCTCGCAAAATCCTCCATTTGGCGCGCATGCGGTGTGACGTCACAGCAATATAGGCGCTCACTCCGGAATGAATTTCACGCCTTTCACGGTGGACGGGAATGACGTCATTAGCCAATAACGGGCGTTAAAAATCATTCGTATTTTCGTGTTTTTAAATCATAAATTTTATAATGAAAACAAAATTTTTGATCATAGTGTTTTATATCGTTGGAATTGTAAAAATATACTTTATATATTTTTAACGTTTTCAAGGATATTCCTGCTATCGGGAAGAACCCTATTGTAGAATCGGCTGCTTGCAAATCAATCTTAGGATTGATAAAAATAAGATAGTTTTAATACACTTCCTATCATGATCAAGACGTCAATGCCT
This sequence comes from Micrasema minimum, assembly GCA_022494985.1. Lineage (NCBI taxonomy): Eukaryota > Metazoa > Arthropoda > Insecta > Trichoptera > Brachycentridae > Micrasema > Micrasema minimum. The sequence continues at coordinate 5,499 of JAGVSP010006068.1, forward strand.
TTATGTCGAAGATATTTTGTTGAATTTTTATGAATAATTCATAAGTTCTAAATATGGAAAACTGTTAAATTTAAAGCGAACCACTCACTTTATTACTAAAAGACACCGGGTACATCCGGTGCGGTTCCGGAAATGGGGAAAAATGGTGACCGAAATGGGCCATTTCCGGTTAATCAGAAGGCTCCGGCTGACCGACGCGACATAAAATTGATTCCGGAAGTAGAAATAGGGTTACCAAATAATAAGGTTAAATATTGGTCGAAAATAGACGCTAACCTTCGCCTCTCCGAAAATTATTCGTTTTGTACTGTAAAAATATTTCATTAAAAAATGTGTGAAAAAAAAAGGAAAGATAACTTGGCTAGTTTATTTTGAATAATCAGTGAAACATGGAAAAAGCACGTTTTACGTTTTCTTCGCTTGACCTAGAGGCGGTTTGTGGATTCCATATGCTCCACATAGGGAGCGGATATGGCAGGATTATGATGATGATAATGAGCATAATTTTTATTTATTTAAATTAGTGATATGATTTATTGAAGTAAAGAGAATTGCCGTAAGACCATATTTAGGTAAAAAAAATAAAGATATATAATGCTATTTCACTATGGCAACATATTATAATTTTTCATATGTGATACCTTCGACTGGTATTACTGAAGCTTAAGACTCATCATCTTGCTTTCGGGTAGTAAAATGATCAAGATACACTTCACTTGGTGTGCCAATGCAGCGCCCTATGCACCATTGGGTGCGGATAAGGGAAAGTAGAAAGTAGTAGTAGTGGTTGTAGTACTATGGCGACCGTTGTCAAGAAACTGTAAATAGTAATATGATGCAGTGTTTAAATAAGTGTAAGTATTTGTTTGCGGAACTAATTTCTAAAAGTTATTTATTTATTTTTATTGGTTTTACCACCACAGCAGGCCAGGAGACCCAATAACAGAGGAAACAATATAAAGCGCCCTTGAGTCATATTTACACGAAAACGGCGCTATATAAATTATCCCATAATAATAATAATAATACAAACACCAGGACATAAAAACACAACTTTCATTTTCGTGTTCTCACCAGTTAATCGCTATTTATTTTTACTAAAATAAAAATTACAATTAATTAGTGATAAAATACTCTACATACTCATGAATTATTTTTTTTTTATATTTTTTTATATCACAATATTTATTTAGTACAATATAATTTACATAGACTAATATTATTTTCATGTACATAACACTTAATTTTTTTTTCCTAATTATTCTTATCCCAACATTATACATTTCTTAATTTACATTTTGTTCATTTCTTTTATCATCTGGAATCTCCTCTTACATTTTAATGCTCTTATACATCAGACAATTTTGTGACGCACAATTTTTTTTTTTAACCTCTTGTTGCATATTTATGAAAAAAGTCATTGTTTTTTAATTTGTTTTGCAAATATCTTGGAATTATCCCCTTGACAATTTTGTTAATTTCATTAGCAACATTATATTATATTCTTTGTGTGTAGATAATATAAATTAATAAACAATACACGCTAGATAAAATTATATTTTAGCTGGTTCCTAAAAAACTGACTATTTCATTTTTTTCCGTCCAATCGTCAATTTATATGAACGAAGTATTATAAAAAATCAGGGAAAGTGGTTTTTTAAAATACTACAGATATTAAAATCCACTCATGAACGTTTTAACTTTTTTTTCTGAAGGGTTGCGCAATAGGTTTTTTTCGGCAACAGCCTCGCTAATGGAGAATATACCCCGCCAACCCCATCGCAAATTACAGCCAGAAGCTCGAACCACTTTTTGTGTTAAGGAAAAAAGGTTTCATTTGGGGTGAAACATTTTCTGACGAATAATGAGGCATAATAGAATTTTAATTACTTCAATAATTTTGTGAGGGTTTTTATGAGATCGTATCGAGAAAAAAACTGTAAGTCATCATCTTGAAACAGGTCAAGGCAAAATTTTTAGTTGCAAAATTATTGCGGCCTCCGTGACGTAATGGCTAGGATTCTGACTTACAATGCGGAGGTTCCGGCGTCGATTCCCAGTGAGAACACAGATATGAAAAGTGATTTTTTACAAGCCTGTTTATCTCCTCTATTATCAGATCTCCTGGCCTGCAGTAGCTCAATCACAGATGACTATCGACGTGCTAATAAGCGACGTGATAACGATTTCTCACCATGGATGTTGAACGTTTTCGCAATCACAATGGAACATCCGTTAAAAGTTATCGATCGGGATGATTAATTACCGCTTTAAATATGGAAAAAACGCCCAAACTGTAAGTTAAGGAAAATAATTTAGTTTTATTGAGTTTTAATTGTTTGTGCACAATTTATCATGCCATTTATTTGCTTTCTTTGCAGACTTCTGAGTTTCGAGACCCCCAAAAAAACCCCCCCCAAAAAAAACCCCTTTTTTTTTTTTGGGGGGGTTTTTTTTTTTTGGGGGAAACCCTTTTTAAAAAAAGGGGAAAAGGGGGGGGGGGGGTAAATTTTTAAAAATTTTTAAAAAAATTTTAAATTTAAAAAAAAAAGGGGGAAAAATTTTTTTTTTTAAAATACCCCTTTTTATTTTTTTTTTCCCCCCGGGGTTTTTTAAAAAAGTTTTTTTAAAAATTTTTTTTTTTTTTTTTAAAATTTTTTTTAAATTTCCAAAAAAACCCCCCTTTTTTTTTTTTTTTCCCGGGGAAAAATTTTTTTTTGGGGGAAAAAAAGGGGGGAAAAAAAAATTTTTTGGGGTTTTTTGGGGAAAACCCCCCCCAAAAAAAAAAGGGGGGGAAAATTTAGTTTTTGGGGGGAAAAGGGGGGTTTTTTAAAAAATTTTTTTTAAAAAAAATTTAATTTAAAGGGTTTTTAAAAATTTTTTTGGGGGGGTTTTGGGGGGGGGGGGAAAAAACCCCCCAAAAAAAAATTTTTTGGAAAAAAAGGGTTTAAAAAATTTGGGTTTTTTAAAATTTTTTTTGGGTTTTTTGGTTTTTTTTCCCCGCTTTTTGGGGGGGGGGGGGGAAAAAAAAAAAAAAAAAAGGGGGGGCCTTTGGGCCCGGGGAAAAAGGGGGGGGGAAAAAAGGTTAAATTTTTTTAAAAAATTTTAAAAAAAAAAAAAAAAAAGGGTTTAAAAAAGGGGGGGAAACCTTAAAAAAAAAAAAAAAAAAAACCCGGGTTTTTTTTTTAAAAAATTTTTTTTTTCCCCCAAAAGTTTTTTTTTTTTTTTTAAAAAATTTTTTTTTTTTTTATTTTTTTTTTAAAGGGGGTTTTTTAATTTTAAAAAAAAAAAAATTTTTTTTGGGGGGGGGGGAAAAAGGGTTTTAGAAGGGGAAAATTAAAAAAAATTTTTTTTTTTTTTTTTTCCCCCCAAAATTTTTTTTTTCCGGGGGGGTTTTCCCCCCCCCCAAAAAATTTTTTTTTTTTTGGGGAATTATTTTTAATTTTTTTTTTTTTTTTTAAAAACCCCAAGGGTTTTTAAAAAAGGGAAAACCAAAAGGGAAAAAAAAAAAACCCCTAAAAAAAAAAAATTTTAAAAAAAAATTTTTTTCCCAAAAAAAACCCCCAAAACTTTTTTTTTTCCCAAAACCCTTTTTTTTTTTGTTTTTTTAAAAATTTTTAAAAAAAATTTTAAAAAATTTAATGGGAAAAAAATTTTTTCCCTTTTTTTTTAAAAATTTTTTTAAAAAATTTTAAAAATTAAATTTTTTAAAACCCTTTATTTTTTCCCCTTTTTCCCCTTTTTGGGGAAAAAACCCCCTTTTTCCCCAAAGGTTGGGGGGCCCGGGGGGGGGGCCCCCCGGGAAAAAAAGGGGGGGTTTTTGGGGGGTTTTTTTTTTGGGGGAAAGGGGAAAAAAAAAACCTTTTTTTTTTTTAAAAAAAAATTTTTTTTTCCCCCCAAAAAAAAAAACCCCCCTTTTTAAAAAAATTTTTAAAAAAAAAATTTTTAAAAAATTTTTAAAAAAAGGGGGAAAATTTTTAAAAATTTTTAAAAATTTTAAAAAAAAATTTTAAAAAATTAAAAATTTTTTTTTTGAATTTTTTTTCCCCTTAAAAATTTAAAAAACCCCAATTTTTTTATTTTTAAAAAAATTTTTTTTTTTTAAAAATTTTCTTTTTTAATAATAATTTTTTTAAAAATTTTTAAAAAAAATTTTTTAAAAATTTTTTAAAATTTTTTTTTTTTTTGGGGGAAGGGGAAAAAACCCCCAAATTTTTAAAAAAAAAAATTTTTTTTTTTTTTGGGAAATAAAAAAAAAAAAAATTTTTTTTGAAAAGATTTAAAAAAAAAAATTTTAAAAAGGGGTTAAAAATTTTTAAAAAAATTTAAAAAATTTTTTTTTTTTTTAAAAATTTTTTTTAAAAACCCCCCAAAATAAAACCCCAAAAAAATTTTTTTAAAAAAAAAAATTAAAAAAATTTAAATTTTTTAAAAACCAAAAAAAATTTTTTTTTTTTTTTTTTTCCCAAAACAAAAAAAAAAAAAACCCCCCCCTTTTAAAAATTTTTAAAATTTTTTTTTTTTTTAAATTTTTTTTTTTTAATTTTTTTTAACAAAAAACAAAAAAAAAATTTAAGAAAAAAAAAAAAAAAGGGGGGGGTCAAATTAAAAAAAAAAAAAAAAAGGAAAAAAAAAATTTTTAATTTTAATTTAAAATTTAAAAAAAAAAAAAAAATTTTTTTTTAAATTTTTAAAACCCTTTTTTTGGGTTTTTTAAAAAAATTTTTATTTTTTTTTTTTTTTTTTTTCCCAAAAAAAAAAAAAATTTGGGGGCCCTTTTTAAAATTTTTAAAAATTTTTTTTTGGGGGGATTTAAAAACCAAAAATACCCCCAAAAAAAAATTTTTAAAAAAAAAGGGGTTAACCCGCGGGTGGATGATTCTTGTTTTGTGGCATATATACGAAATCAAAATTGATACCTCGGTGTGGATATTTGCTAATAAGCGGAATGCGGGATATGTTGTCATTACCTTACAGAAGTTGGCCACTTACACCCAGCCAACTGACATGTCATGAAGCCCTGTTAAAACGCTTCAATATCCATCATCCTAAAATTTGAATAAAAATTCTACCTCATCTCTGTAGGGATATAAAATATAAAATAACATTTCCATTTAAATTTTCTTTTTTTTTTACGTGATAACGTCTAATAAATCGATGAACGCCGGGCCCTGCCACACATGAAAAAGCATTTGGACTCATTTGTTTGTCACGTTCGCCTGAGCCGAGTGTTACAAGCTCGGAGAGCGCGGGAACCAGCGATAAGAGAGGCACTATCAGGCTAAGCGTTCCGGTTTTGTGACGCATCTATCTCTCTTCCACTCCATCGGCCGATAACGTCTGAGTAGAAGGGAGACACAGCAGCATCACACAAGATAAAAAACATAATATGGAGAGGAAAAAAATGCAATAACTCCTGCCTTGTATTATAACAAAATAATGATAATTCACGTACTAATAATTCAATTAAATACATAAAAAGTTATGGGTTTTTTTTTATCAATGTTTCTTATGACATTATCGCGTAAAATTATCGTCCGTAAACCGACTTTAGACAGACAACCAAAAGTTTTTTTTCAAATTCATTCAAATTTCAAATTTGTGAGTTTTACCTGATATCAAAATATATCCTGATACCTGACTATAGTTCTTCCGTCTACTCCAAAGTCTTTACAGTGCATGCGGTCCTCAACTACGGAATCAACTCCCAAATCGTTTTAAAGGATGCCAAAACAGACACTTCTTTTAAAAAACGGGCCGGAAAAAAAACATATCTTACCTAGTCCTTTATGTTTTTACCTCCCTTCTAGCCGAAGTAGACATTTGAGGGCCTTTCTTATCACCTCCGTTTAAAACCTGATTATCGCAAATGTCCTACTAAATCGCAGTTAAGTATGAAAATGCCATTTCATCACCTCTGATTATCGCAAAAATATTGTAAATCTCATTTAAAACGTGGTTAAAGATAGTCAGAGGTTTGTTGTCCCCTTTTAAAATCACATTTAAATATGGCGTCCCGTTTGTAAACAGTTTATGACATCTCGACTCAAATTTTTAATGCATTGAAAAACAGTAAAAATGGAAATAATATAATGAATAATCCAATATTTTATGTTGTTTTGGATTAGTATCACATTATAAAAACATAATAAAACTCGATTATAACTAAAATAACGAAATGTCTTAAAACATTTTTGCGGGTTGGATTTTTACAGTATTTGACAAGTAGTCCGGTTAAAATTAGTTTTTTTCTATCCCACCCTCATTGTAAAACGCATTTAAAATGGCGTCGTATTTGATCGTTTGATCGTTTACAACTCGACTCAAATTTTTTATGGGTTAAAAAATAGCTTTAAATGGAAATGTTATAATGTTTAATACATATATTTTAAATTGTATTGGATTGGTATCATATCAAAAAAACATATTTTTAAAAGTGTTTCTTTGTGTTATTATTAATATTGTGTTAAATACCCGCACTAATTTATAATATTGGTTGGTTGGAAGAAATTGCCAACTTGGCAATGAACCCGCCAATGTTTATCACAGACTATATGTACAAAAAGCTAAAATAAAATAAATAACAATGATTATCCCCCGAAAAAATCAAAATGGAGTAAATATTGAAAATTTCAAATCTCCCAAGGTGGGATTCTTGCCTCGTTTTATACACGTATACCTAAAACTAGGGATTTCTTTTGTACCGAAATTTATTGTTAGATGTTCTTGAACAGGTGTATATAAATATAACCTACTTAATTATCTTGTTGATTGATTCGGCATTCACTTCGTAATAATTTATGATTAAATAAAACGATGTTATGTGTTACTATTGGTTTATTCTATAGAAATAGAATTTACCTACACTATACCTGGTTTCGGGAGTAAAGTTCTCCCATCGACTGGTGAAAAGACACGAGGAAAAAAAAAAGAGTGTCTTTTCACCAGTCGATGGGAGAACGTTACTTCCGAAACCGGTAGTGTAGGTTAATTCTATTTCTAAAAAAAAAAAACAATAGTAACACATAATATCGTTTTATTCAATCATAATTTACGTAATCATCAATTAAATATCGTTTTTTGGTTAGAGTAAAATATAAAATTTAGGTATTTCTCCCAAAAAAATACGAAATCGAAAAAAATGCTAAGTAAAATAGCAACACTATTATATAAAAAGCAATTAACTGAAGTGTCTTTAATGCCTTATATTTATATCTAAAACCTTAAATTTACACATTCAACTTGCTAACCATTCATTACTCAACAATCCAAGCACGAAAAAATATTGTTGATCATAATTATTACGCTTTTGTATTTTCATTTTGGTAGCCACGTTGTTTATTGTTATTCAATACTGGGCTTCAAAATAATATATCAATATTGTTTTTCTTTTTTCTCTGTTTATTTCCTTACTTTTTTCTAGTGTTGTGAATTATTATGAACGCAAAGTTTCCGCACAAAACAAAATAACGGAAATAGTTAATTAAGCAAACATATATTATTTCACCATTTTTAGGAACCGTTTTTTTTTTCTGCGATTAGATTCTACGACGAATATACGGAGCTGTACAAGGAAATGGTGAATGGCGCTCCAGATACAACCAGGAGTTGTACGACCTTTATGAGGAACCTCTCATCACAAGGCATATAAAGATAGGAAGACTCCGCTGGGCAGGCCATATCGCAAGGATGGAGGACATCCGACCACCTAAGAGGATCCTGATCCATAAACCAATGGGTCGAAGGAGTATCGGGAGACCTAAATTAAGGTGGTTGGACTGTGTGGAGAGGAACACCGCATCCCTGGGCAACTGGGCATTGGCTAGTTGAAGGAAGTAGCCGGAGACAGACGCGAGTGGAGACGTTTCTTAAAGGCGGCCAGGACCCTTAATGGGTTGTAAACGCCGGAGATTGATTGATTTAATACAATGAAAGCCGCCCCACCCTTTTCCTAGACTGCTTTAAAGACTATTGAGTCTTCTTTCAGTCCAGCCAACTCAACCGATTTTTTCAACAAGCTAAACCGCGATTTTAAGATTGTTAGTGTGATAAAAATACAGATGAATTTAACGATTATGTACGCGAACAAATGCTTTCATTGAACTCCTACCACCGTCTCGGCTTATGTATTATAATTGTCATTGTTTCCATCACTCAAACCAACCAGAGTCGGCCCAAATTAACAGTGGTAGGGATGTTAGTTTCTACCCCGATCATTATTTATTAGTAATTACAACCACCCGTGTGGAGACCGGTATTCCGCCTCGCCAGGCCCCCCATCCCAGACATCCGTGCATCCGCGGTCAGGGTCTCAATGGAGGGGGGATAAGGGAAAAGAGGGGAGGGGACAGAACGCATGTGTGCATCTCACACTATCATCCTATCATCCTATCTGGCAGACACTACTTCATACCTCCCCTGCCGTACCTTATCACAATACCTATCCAAAGACCATCCTATCCTTACAAAAGACACAATACAATTGATTGATTGATTGTTCTATTTTTCAAAACTCGATAAAAGCACCGCGAGTCACGTTTCGGGTTTTACTAAACTAACTAACTAACTAAACATCACGCCATTTCTCCGAAGGGGTAGGCAGAGAATATAGAATGTCCTGTCCTGGAAAACTTCTCTTGCTTCCTTCACATTCATATATCTTCTCATGCATGCACTCCAATTATTCCGATTCTCACATGCCTACTTGCAAGCACTTATTTTACTCGATCATGCTATGTCTTTTCTTGGCATCTCTCGATTTTTACATCCAGGCACACTCGTATCATAGATTCTTTTAACCGTTTTTTCATTTAATTTTTATAATCATAAATTAATTGTAACTAATATTTGTGTGGATAAACTCCCCTTTTATAATATTTTTTGGGAGAAAATAATTGTTAATTAAGCGACAACATTTTAACACTCTGGTTAACTGATTAAGCTTAATTATCCCTAATTACTACAGTCTGACTTTTTGACCATAAATTAATTCACAAAAGTCCTAATTGACTAATTTGTTTTAAATGACCAATACATTAAAAAAAGATGAATATTTTATGAACATGCGTTTTTATAATACACCATACTTTTTTGTCCGCATCGTGGTATAGCGGTAGCGCGTTGTGCTGCCATTCATGAGATCGCGGGTTCGATTCCCGGTGGGGGTCAATAAGAAAAAAATATTAGAATGTGATATTCACATGAAAATATTTCGTATGTAATACCTTGGAAAAGCGCAGAAGCGTAAGAAAAAAGTCACGCGTTGTCTTGAAACCGGTCTGAAGATTTAATAATAAAAAGTAGTTAAAACACAGTGCTTTATTTAAATAGTTTATAGCATCGAACAAGCATCACGTTTGTAATGAATAAGTACAAAGTGAGTGCTTCTAACATAAATTTATTATTAAGAGTATCCAATAATATCTAAAGAAAAATCATATTTGTAAGGCTACGTAAATTTAAATATATTGAAACAGAGTAAAATACATTACATACTCAAGGAAATATAGGTGTTTATTACTCGTAGGCATTCGCAGTGCATTTTTATTTGTTTATTTTTTATTTCTTATTATTATGGTACTTTACAATACGCAATAAGTCTCTGAAATGGTTCTTCAAAACCAGTTTTACTATAAGTTCATCATAAAGTCATACCGTATCTCACATGGAAAAAAGCTTCAAGTGAAATATAGGCTTCTTTTATGGATAAAAAACCTTTTCATATATCGTAACTTTCCCTCCATAAATACTGTAGATTTATTTAGGACCTGCTTTGGAAATAAGAGTCGTCCTTTTCTTAAAAACTTTGGTAAACTTGCAGTGGTATACTTAAATAATAAATACGAGGCTTTTATTTACTTTTTTCCAAAGAGAACCTTGAGAATTTCAAGATTTACTGCCTTGAGTGTTAGATGGCCAATGTTGTGAGTGTGGACGTGTTGTGTTTGTATGATTATGTCAGTCATACATGACAATCTCAAAAGCACACTTTTACAATACATCTGTAATGTAAAATTGTGCCTTTTGAGATTGACTTTTATTAAGAGATTGAGATTTTAAAATCGTGGTATCTACCACAATTCCGAATTAAATTTCTAAACGTGACAAATTTAAGACACACCCACTTCGGATCGATCGATTTTATATCGCCACACTATAGTTTCAAGCCACACAAGGCAACTGGTTCTCGATATTAACAATTCGTTCCACTGTTGACAATTCGTCAGCAGTTTGCGTCAGAGCTGCGGGACGTGAACCTGAATTGGGAGGCCAATCGTTCAGCTGTGGAATCCATATGCTCCACATCGGGAGCGGATATGTATGATGACACTATAGATAACAACACTGGTGTCAAAAGTCAACATAACCTATTTTACGGTCTTATTTCTCAAAATTTTGCCGTTTTAATTTTGGGCTAATAAGATCATGTTTTTTCACATATTTGAGATTTGCTGTCAAAAAAAAATGTCATTTTAAATTTCATGAAATAAAACAAAAGTATGAATGCATTTACTTAAAGAAAAAACTCACTAAAAAAGCACATATTTCTGGTAGAAGTAAATTATTAAAATGGGCTTATATCTAATTTAAGGTGTCCAATTGGGTTCTTTCCGATTTTCTATTTTTTATTTCAAAAAATTGATTGAAAAAAAACAATACCAAGGGAATTTTTTTTTAATTTTTACGATGTCATATGAATTTTCTAGCGCGTTTTAAAATAGCGCTTTTTCAAATCGCTCACAAAATCCTCCATTTGGCGCGCATGCGGTGTGACGTCACATCAATATAAGCGCTCACTTCGTAATGAATTTCCCGCCTTTTATAATGGACGGGTATGACGTCATTAGCCAATAACGGGCGTTATAAGTCACTCGTAATTTCGTGTTTTTAAAACATAAATTTATAAATGAAACAACATTTTTGATCATTGTGTTTTATATCGTTGGAATTGTAAAAATATACTTTAAATATTTATAACGTTTTCAAGGATATTCATGATATCGGGAACAACCCTATTATTGAAGCGTGTGTTTAATTACTATAGCGCTCACCCTACATGGCGTCAAAGTGGGACAATAATGTATGTAATACATAATTATATCATTATAGTATTGGATGACGTAATTGTAAATTGGCGGGTAAATCTAATCACACAATTAATTACAATCCCACAAACCCATCTGAAACCATTTCGGATGCTATTGTTAAAACGTTTATTGCCTAATAACCCATTACCGTCCTCAGATACCATAATATAGTATCACCTCTTATTTCAATGAAAAATTAATAAAAATACATACAAAAAATAGAACTATTTAACGTTGGTCTAATTTTGTATTCTATTACATAGAAAAATGTACTATTGTGTAAGTAAATAATTTTTTTTAAAAACCTTTGGTAATTAAAACAGAACACTTTATTTTTTTTAAGTCTTGGCAGTTTTTTTTGAAAGCTGAAAAACATGTTTAAAAAATCATAAAGTCCTCTGTTTACTGCATAATACATGATTGTATGAAATTTCTGAAACATGCAGGTAAAAAAAATATTTTTTAAGTAATTACCTAAAATTTTTTCATGTTTCTTTTATTTTTTTTCCGGTGTAAAAAGGTTTGATTGAAGATTGTCAAAAATGCCAGTGATATATTTGGATTATTTACGGAAATATGAATTATTTAGTTGGATTTTGCAACGTAGGTTACATCACCGCAAGGCGAGGGTTAAGCAGTTTATAATGAATAACTACAAGTGAATGCTTTGTGGCGGAAAAAATGACGTCACGCGGGCGACGCGAGACGAACGAACGAACCGAGCTACACCGAACACGCTCGAACAATAACGGAGAAATATTTTGACCTTCTGCGTAACCACTCGTCGATTTGGCGCAGATTTCTTCCCGCCAACTAAATTCATTTTTTCATTTCCATTATCCATTTCAATCGTAGTTTAATTAGTTAAGTTTATTGTATTTTCATTGTATTTGCTTCTATAAATTCTGTGTAATAAATGTGCACTGTAAAACGGTAAGTATCTTTCATTTCTCTTCTCTGCACCCACCACATAAAAACTATAACCACCAGGGTAACTAACCATGGTGGTCCACAGCTTCTTATAGTAAACACAAACTTTTGAATGATTTCTGAACTGGATAGTGCAAATTAAAATATTAATTACTATTTCAAATTAAAATATTAATTACTATTTCAAATTATTATACCATTCCAAATTGTTGAATGTAGTTCTGTGTCCCAAGTATCTTGGTAGGTAGGTACACCTACATTTCGGGCGAGACATAAGATGATGAATATTTAATCCCAAATCCCTACTCTTGAGACTGCATTAATGCTGCAGATGTCCCCTGAAGAGGCGGACGGGGTATACTGGAAATATTAATCAGAATTGGAAAAAATAATAATCACCGAAACTAACTAACTAATCATCACGCCATTTCCCCTGAGGGGTAGGCAGAGAGGATAGAACGCCATATAACTCTGTCCTGTAGTGAGCGGATATGGTATGATGATGATGATGATGATATACATCAGTATATGTACCTACATAGAACCATTTCAATGTAATCATAAATGCAGATTTTTTAACACGGAAAACACGGATAGCGTAAAAGGTTCCATTCTCGTAAGAAATTACTTCAAACAATAATTTTGCTAATAAAAAAACTTTTGGTTGTCTGTAAAGTCGGTTTACGGACGATAATTTTACGTGATAATGTCATAAGAAAACATTGATGAAAAATAGCATACTTTTATGAATTATTATTACTGAATTATAATTTTTTTGTATAATACTAAATATAGAAAATTACAATTTTTCCATAAATTATCATTTTTCTGCCCTCGTTAATTTCACTTTCACTTTATAGCTTGTGTGCTGCTGCTGTGTTCCCTTTTACTCGGACGCATCGGCCGATGGAGTGGAAGAGAGATAGATGCGTCACAAACCGAACGCTTAGGCCGATCGTGCCTCTCTATCGCTTGTTCCGCGCTCTCGCTTGCACACTCGGCTCAGGCGGAACGTGACAATGAGTCTTGCTTTTTTGTGTGTGCAGCTGGCGTTCATCGATTTATTAGACGTTATCACGTCAAAAAAGTCGTACACGTTTGTCAGTCGATGGGTTCAAGAATAAGGCCCCTGTGACACAAGATATAGGTTTGAATCGGAATTCTGATTGGTCTAAGGGGAGGTACCCTCTAACTACGTAGTTATTGGTTATTCAACACGTCACAGTCGAGAATTAGTAATTGTTTAGGATTCTCTTCAAAATATCAGCCTTCCATAAATTATCTTCGAGGAATATATCTGATTTATGTTTTTTGTATAAAGTTATAAACAATATAATTGAGAGCCCCTATCTTCTAGGACAGATACCTCTTCATAGGCTATCAGTCATTATGGAGGAGGAGGGACGTCCATTTGGGTGTTCACTTCTTTCAGGTGATTGGTAATCGCATACATAACTCAGAAATTCTGATGGATGTAGGTCTGTTTCGTACCTGATAACTATTTTCGACAAAGACAGCATCGATTGTTTTACCTGCCAATCATGCAGAACCAACCTGCCAATGCCTGTTGGTAGAGCAATCTTGTTACTTAATCGCATCACCTCGGATGTCGACATTATTTCACGACAGTGGATCTTCCGTTAGGAAAGCACTTTCTTACTTTTAATTTTTCTTTCTATACTTTTTTATTTCATTATACTAACATAACTATATTCATGTATGATTTATTTATTTTATTGTTTTTAGTATGATTTGTATTTAGAATGAATTGGATTTTTTTTCTTTCTGTAATTTTTTTAATAAACTAACTGAAATAAATAAATAAATTGTCCAAGACTCACTAGACAATGTCATCTTTTTTTAATTTAGCACCATTAACTAATGATTGAAAAAAGTTCTTTTACAAATCGAAGTTGTGCGGAATTCAAATGAATACTGTACCCACCTTGACATTTTTTACAACGGACTTCAAACTAAAACTTTTTGAAATCTTATAGACTGTAAAGTAATTCTATTCCCAGTCCTCTCCTTTCTTTTTTCCTATTCCTATCATTCTATCCTTCCCTCATATCTTTTGTCCTATATTTAATAATTATAATATTTATTTTTAGATATCTTACTTTGCCATTATATATTGTGAAAAACTATAAATTGGTTTCATGCTTTTTTTTGTATTTCTACTCTTTTATCTATCTAAACTGTTGATTTTTCTGTAAAATAAAAACAAAAAAAATAAAAATTATATTTAAAATATAATCAACAATAAGCACACAAATATTGTCTATCGACAATATATATTTTTTTATGCTTTACAAAGTGCAAAGCACCCGATACCGAGTGATACATTCATGTTTTGTCATTGGTACATATTAAATGACATTGTGATAATTACAATAATTGCGAATCATTGTTCATTCAATAATTCATTCCCTTATCCACACTAAAATGATACATAAGGCACTGCATGTGTTGGGAATCATTGTTACAATATGAAAAGGTGATTATCCTCAGAAATTTATTTTATACATTTTTTGTGCACTTAATTGGTGGATATATTATTATGTTTTTTTTTTTTTATATTGCTTTGAAATATTAATCCAATTTATTGAACCTACATAGTTCTGTGTGTTTAACATTAAAATATAAATGAAAAAATGTGAATTGTATCATTGTGACTAATGAAGCTTTCCTCTGATATCCAATCAATAGAAAACAAGGTCGTCAATGTCACACACAGCGTATATTCACAATTTATTTTTCACAAATATGATTTATACTCACGCTTGAGAAAGTCGACCTTGTTTTTTGAGAATTTTGGGGCATGAATATTATATAAATGTTTGTTTTCCTTCAAAAGGACGAATTTTCGATCAAATAAGCATGTAATGTGTGATGTTTAGACACTTATTTGAAAAGGATATGGTAAATCTAATTTATCCTTTGAGGAAGGGTGTTTGAGTGACGTCACAAATATACTTACTATACGTAGAACACAGTGAAAGCTAGTTGCACAGTTTTAGTATGGCGCTCTTTGTTTTAATTTAGAAATTTCTTTGAACTAATAACTTAACACTGCAGTTGTTTAGAGTCTATGGTTTAGCAAAGAAAT
>JAGVSP010006070.1:0-41183 GCA_022494985.1 Micrasema minimum
ATATTCGCACAAATCTTCATTCAAATTTTTGTTATAAATTTTGCCGGGTTTTCGGCAAGCCAAATATTGAGAAAAGCATCGACATAATAAAAAAAATCCGACAAGCGCGATGATTTGACGTTTGACGTATGGTCGTGATATAGCTTAGTTCGGCTCCGCTCGCTCAGATCGTCAATGTTCGGGTCAGCGGAACGGTATGTCATTGTGATCGCTCAAATCGTTAGCGTTAGCACGTGAATAGCACGCTTTAACTACGTCGATAGTTATCTGTGCTTGAGCTACAGGTCAAAACTTTGAGTTTTGAGATGATCGCACATTTGTGCATGAATTATTCATTCAAATCGATTATTTTAAACTATTATTACTATCTTAGTAAATCGATAAATATTTCAAACAAATATTACGAACGCAAAAATTTTTTTTTTTTCCATGTGTAGTCTGTAATTATTTATTATAGGTACATAGAACCTACATATTTATATTATTCGGCAAAAAAAACTATTTGTTTAATATAAATCAGCTTAACCTAATTATAATTATTGATCGTTTATCAAAAATATATGTAAATCTGGCATTGTTTATAGCTTGATTTAACTTATAAATTATCTTATTTCTCAAATAAGAAGCGCTTTTTGGTATTCAGTCTTCAGAGATCGCAAATGAACAAAAAAGTGTTATTAATGACGGAGGCTTGAGACATTTATCAAACAGCGGTAATAATGAAGACATATAATATAAAGAACCCAATAAATCTATAAGCACTTCTCTATTATTATTTGTTTTCAAATTTTTATAAAAGAAAATTAATAAAGTTAATTTATTTGACCTACTAGGTACCAAGGGTTGTTGTGTCCGTTGCCTTACTTCTGTGTTCCTTACAAAGTCAAACCACTGCGTACCTAAAATTCTTCTAAGACACCTGAGAATAATAACGAACTGATTCAAATCACATATTTTTTGAGTGAAATATTCAAACAGTCGTCAAAAAAAAATCGTAATATTTTGTTTACGATGTTTTGCGAATAAAAAACTGAAATAGAGCTTTTAAATTATTACTTTATCCTAAATTGGAATAACAGGAAATACTTAATATTGTATGTATTTTGCAGGCATTGTGCAAGTTGTTGTGAATTATCAAAATGACTTCAAAAAATAGTATTATCACCTATTTTCTTCCCTGGTGGGTACAATAAATGAATACGTTAAAACAACCTTCTTCTTCTTCTTCTCCTTCAGCCATTGTTCGTCCACTGCTGGACATAGGCTTCCCCCATATTGGTCCACTGCTTTCTGTCCTGGGCCTCGAGCTGCCATCTGGATCCTGCAGTACTTTTTATATCATCTGTCCATCTTCTTGGTGGTCTTCCTACAGGTCTCCTTGCAGCTCTAGGTCTCCAGTTCAGCAGGCGCTTCGTCCATCGGTCCTCATTCTGGCGTGCCACATGTCCAGCTCATGTCCACTTCAGCTGGGAGATAGCTTTTATGACGTCTATGACTCTAGTCCGTCTTCTTATCTCCTCGTTAGTGACATGGTCTCTTAAACTGATGCCGAGCATGCTTCGCTCCATTGCCCTTTGCGCTCCACGGAATTTATTGGCCGATTGGATAGTCAGTGTCAATTTCTCAGCCCCATAAGTCAGCACTGGAAGTATGCACATATTAAATACCTGCCTTAAATAACAACCTAAAAACTTGGAATTTATTTTGTGATGACTGCAGTAAAGTTTAATAAATAGAACCTATATAGTGACAATAAAGAGTTTTAGAACACGCACTCATCCTTTTAAGATAGGATCCTACGGAAGTAATTGGGTTTTCCCGATTTTTTATTTTTTATTTCAAAAATTTGATTGAAAAATTATATGGGGAATTTTTTTTAATTTTTTACGATGTAATATTAACTTTCAATAGCGCTTTTTCAAATCGCTCGCAAAATGCGGTGTGACGTCACAGCAATATAGGCGCTTACTACGGAATGAATTTCACGCCTTTCACGGTAGACGGGTATGACGTCATTAGCCAATAACGGACGTTAATAATCATTCGTATTTTCGTGTTTTTAAAACTTAAATTTATTGATAAAAACAAAATTTTTGATTATTGTGTTTTATATTATTGGAATTATAAAAATATACTTTAAATATTTATAACGTTTTCAAGGATATTCACGTTATCAGGAAGAACCCTATTAGGTAAAATATAAAATCTAATTAACTACAGATTATAATAATCCAGCGACAACTTACTCAGCAAAGGATCTCGATTTGTTCATTAGAATAAAACTACCTACATCCACCTATGTCTATGGTTGTACTTAAACCTCCACAAAACCTCAATTCGGTTCTTAAGACATTTCGCAAATTTCCTCGAATCAAAAACACTTTCCTTAACCTTTTTTTTTTTGGACGGAGTATACGTCCGCCATCCGCCGTCTGCTCCGTCGGCATGGCAACCCTCTCCAGGCCCCGCCCACCTCCCCGCCCCCGCCGCCGGGGTATATAAGGCCCACCCCGGGAGGCCACATCTCAGAGCGCCCGCGCTTCCCGCCGTGGAGCGTGCTCCGTGCCGGTCCGTTTCACGCGCGTCGATTTGCAAAACTGTACAAGAATCAATCGATTTTGTAACCGTAAACATATTCCCATCCTGACACAGCCAAACTTCTCTAAAACATCAAGAAAATCACTTGAAATCTCCAAGTAAAAAAATTAAATCATACAACTCCTATTTTTTACCTTTTCAATTTTCCGCCTGCAATTATTCGCATACTCTGCGCCTGTAAAAATCCCTTATGCAGATTTTCTGCGCCCCTACTCTTAATTCTCATTTTTCACGGTACATATTTTCTTCCCCGCGTGGGGATTTAATTACGAAGACATGGTTAAATAAAATTTTCCGTATGCATCGCTTTTTAATTTGCAACTCCGCCACAAAGGTAGGTTCCACATTTACATTCTTAGCCGCTTTCAAACTCACCTCTTAAAATATTCAACTTGTAGACTTTTAAATACTTTATAATTTAAAATGCAAAAATCTAAATCTCCGTTAAAATCAATTGCAAGAACGTAAAACGATTTACTGCAAAATTCTTTATTCTTTTGACAAGTTGTAAATTTTATAATTCGTTTATCTAAGCAAAAGTAAAAACATTTAATAAACTCGCGTTTCCCCTTTTTTAAAACTAACAAATTGTACAAATTGCGATAATCGTTATATTTTTAAATGGTGTAATATCGTTTCATTCCAAAATAATTTCATTTTAAAAATTTAAATGTATATTTCCACTTTAAAACGCGCTATTTTTTGCATTACCCTTAAATTGGATTACACTACCTAAATCATATTAAATTACAACAAAACTTCTTTTCCAAAACGATTTTAAGCTGTTTGAAAAATTGATAATCGTCGGGAATTTCAATATATTCTAGTTAACCAGAAATTGGTGTATCGTTTTTGCGTTATTTCAGCCAAAGTGTGAAATAATTTCTGGCTTCAGGGCTGAATATTTATACCGTAGGGTTAGGGGATGTTTCTCTCCCCTTTCCTCCCTTCCCCCTCCACATCGCAGCATCCCCGTCTCTTCCTCTCCTCCCCTCTTCTCGTTGTATTACGGTATAGAGTTTATCGATTCTTTAGACAACTACTGCCAACGAGCCGAACTCTTGTTCCTAGCACAGGTGAGTGAAATATTTAATCATATTTACTGAACATAAACCATGTAAGACAAATCTAACACAATTATTTTATTAGTTCTGCTGGTGTTTTTAATGGGTAGACATTGCAAATGAAAGTGTGAAAGCTGTCAGGAGATCGCATGATTACTCGGTTAAAACAACATGCCGCCTTTATAACGCCTGCATCACACCTGTTCTCCTCTTTGGCTGCGAATCATGGCACTTAACCAGGGCCCAAAATAGCAGACTTCTGAGTTTTGAGAATAGGTGTCTCAGAAGAATATTTGGTGCGCGGTGGTTTGACTTTGTAAGGAACACAGAAGCGAGGCAACGGACACAGCAACCCTTGGTATCTAACGTCATTCGGCGAAGGCGTTTTAGCTGGCTAGGCCATATACAACGTATGCCTCCTGAGAGCCTTAACCATGCCTGCCTATTTAAATTTTATTAGTTGTATTAAAATATATTTCGCAATATTTTGACATAATGTTAATACGTTAGTATGCCCCAGGCGCAATAATAAGTACGTACATAATATTATCATGTTATTTTACATGAAGTATTGGAATATGAAAATCACATGTGAATAAATATTTCACGTTAACCGCCTACGGGTATCGAACCCGACACCTCGTGCACGGTAGCCAAATGCGCTACCACTATGCTACGAGGCGGACCGAAGCAACATAAAAAATAAATGGTAATTAAAGAGTACAACATATTTTAAGTAATGAGGGGCAGTTTTTTTTTTATCTTTGTATCTCTCGTAAAATAAATTAAACCCCAGTTAGCGGCAATTTTTTTTTGTGCAACTTCGCTTTTTTCTGGCCTCTGTACTCCTCACGTCTCTCCAGAAAAAAATGATATTCAATTTTACAAAAAATATATTTTGACGGTGGAAAGGAAAAGGTCACTAAGCGACATAACACGTGCAAAGGAAAATGTTACCAGGCGACGTTTTCGTTTCAACCGTCGATTATGAACTCGAAGCTGAAAAAAAAGCAGTGTATCACGTCAAGTGTTTTTTTTCGCCTCGTAGCACAGTGGTAGCGTATTTGGCTACCGTGCATGAGCTCGCGGGTTCGATTCCCGTAGGGGGTCAACATGAAATATTTATTTACGTGTGATTTTCATATTAATATTTCATGTGTGATACCTTGGACTGGTACTGAAGCGTATGACTGATCATCTTACCTTCATGTAATAAAATGATCAATAATCACTGCACTTGGTGTACCGATGCAGTGTCCTATGCACCATTGGGTGCGGATAAAGGGGAAGTAGTTTTTTTAAGAAAGCATATTTCGCAATTATTTATTAATTTTTTTTATCGACATACTTGGCGGAAATCCATGATTTAATTCTTCTTCTCCTTTTTCTTCTTTCGCCACGTTTGCTCCTATGTGGAGCATGTGGACATCGCTAGATCCCTCCGGGAGACCCTATCACCAGCCAGCTCTCTCGTCAGGCCCGCATCCATCAGCTCCCCCGAAAACATCCGTAGGATGGTCGTTGACGGTCTGCCAGGACGGCGGGATCCTGCAGGCGTAAAGAAGAGGCAGCTCGGGTTTCATTATTTGAATATAACTAAAAGAAGTATTAAATAAATCTACTTGATACATTTCCGCTTTTATTTATTTGACCAGTTAGCGCTTTCACCCTGTACGGGCATCTTCATACCAGTCTGAAGATGTGCGTAGCCGGGTGAAAGCGCTTATTAGTCAAATAAATAAAAGTGGAAGTGTACCAAGTCTTCTTCTTCTTCTTTCGCCACGTTCGCTCCTATGTGGAGCATGTGGACATCACTAGATCCCTCCGGGAGACCCTGTCACCAGCCAGCTCTCTCGCCTTCTCTCACGTCAGGCCCGCATCCATCAGCTCCGCCGAATACATCCGTAGGATGGTCATCGACGGTCTGCCAGGCCGGCGGCGGGATCCTGCAGCGTAGAAAAGGGGCAGCTCGGGTTTCAGGCTCTCCCGAGGCATGCCCAAGCCAGGTCCATCGCCGCATCTTCACGACTCCAGTTATTGGAGGTTGCTGCGTCCGTTCCCTAAGTTCAGCGTTGGTTATGAAGTCGAACCACCTAATGCCTAGAATCCTTCTCAGAGACTTATTCTCAAAGCTCAACAAGCGAGCATTCTGAGCTTTTGTGAGATCAAAGGAGCACCGGCACAATACAGGAATTAAGGAGCCGGCATTTTGTACTTGTAGAGTAGTTTTATTTTACTTTTACAAGTTATATTAAAATATATTTCGCAATATTTTGACATAATGTTAACACGGTGGTATGCCCCAGGCGCAGGCGAAATTATAAGTATCTGCGTACATAATGATATTTAATTTTTATGGTTCTTTCACCAATCCAGAATCCTGTGCACCTTTGAGTGCAAATAAGGGTGGATGTCTGGGATGGGGGGCCTGGCGAGGCGGGATACCGGTCTCCACACGGGTGGGTTGTAATTACTAATAAATAATGATCGGGGTAGAATCTAACATCCCTTACCCTTGTTATTTGGGCCGACTCTGGTTGGTTTGGGTGATGGAAACAATGACAATTATAATACATAAAGCCGAGACGGTGGTAGGGGGTACAATGAAAGCATTTGTTCACGTACATAATCGTAAATTCATCCGTATTTTTATCACACTAACAATCTTAAAATCGCGGTTTAGCTTGTTGAAAAAATCGGTAGAGTTGGCTGGACTGAAAAAAGACCAATGGTCTTTAAAGCAGTCTAGGGAAAGGGTGGGGCTTTCATTGTAGTGCAAATAAGGGAAAGTAGTAATAGTTTTTTATTGAATTTTATCGTATTTGTCTGCTTGAAGCGTAGTGGATAGTGCACTTTGCAAGAGGTCGCGGGTTCGATTCCTGATAAGAATCAATATGAAGTATTTATTAACGTTAATATTTCACGTTGGACTGGACCTGAAGCGTCGGACTGATTTCGCACTTGCTTCGAATACTTAATACTACTACTTTCTCTTATCCGCACCCCAATAGTGCATAGGGCACTGCATTGGTACACCAAGTGCAGTGTATCTTGATCATTTTATTACATGAAGGTAGGATGATCAGTCTTACGCTTCAGTACCAGTCCAAGGTATCATACATGAAATATTGGTATAAAAATCACATGTTTAATACATAAATAAATAAAAATACGATACAAACATGCTTCAGTTGCTCGATCACAGATCACTACCGACTCGGTAATAAGCGACGTGATAACGATTTCTTACCCATGGATGTTTAACGTTTTTCGCGATCACAAATGGAACACGCGTTAAAAGTTATCGATCGGGTTATATAAACGAGCGCATACTAGTCGCGAGCCATTTCCCGTGATATATCTTATTCGCACATATATTTATTCAATCTTATTATAATTTAGCCGTTTTTCGGCAAGCCAAATATTGAGAAAAGCAGTCGACATAATAAAAAATCCGACAAGCGCGTTGATTTAACGTTTGACGTACGGCCGCGATCAGCCGCGATATCGCGTGCATCGGCCCCGCTCGGCTCAGATCGGCTATGCTCGGCTATCGATACCACGGTATCGAACGAATGTCACTGTGATCGATCAAATCATTAGGGCTAGCACGTGGTTAGCACGGTTTTAACTACGTCGATAGTTATCTGTGATTGAGCAACTGGTCGATTTCTTAAACATGTGAATAAGTCATTCCTCTAGTGCTAAATTCCAGATTTAAAATCTAGGACAATCCTCTTAAACGTTTGTACCGAACTCGTACCTACTTGTATCGACTTACATTTATATGTAGATACGCTGATGATCCATACCCCGCTACCCACTGTGATGTACCTGCTGAAATAGTTTGGTAGGGTTAGTTTGACATTATGATGCCATTTGCCATTTGGGGCAACGATGGCCGGAGCGGAATATTGCCAAAATGGCATTTCCAAATGGCAAGGGTGAGAAGTCTACACAAAGAAACTTATGGCGTAGTATTTAGACTAAGCCACGTTTAGATCGGTAAAATTTAGACGCATGAATCAATCTTCGCTTAACAATAAATTAATCGTGAAAACATCACATTACGAATACCTTGGACTGGTTCTGAAGCTAAGACTGATCATCTTACCATCAAATTGATCACGAATCACTGCACTTGGTGTACCGATGCAGGGCCCTATGCACCATTGCGGATTAGGGGAAAGTAGTAGTACCTTTGACGCGGCGGTAGCGCGTTAGGCTGCCCGGCATGAAGTCGTGGGTTCATATTATGGTGTCTATGTAAAATAGGCAAGAATGGTTAAGGCTCTCGGGAGGCATACGTAGCGTCGCCGTTCAGGCAAAAGTCACTAACTCTAAAAATGACAGTTTTGAGTTGAATATGCCATTTGAAGCGTAAAATTACGTTCCTTAAGATGCAAACATCACCAAAGTAACTTAGTTAGAAAAATGTCTTGTAAATCGTAATTATTTGTTTTTTACTAAATGACTTTTTATAAAATCTTAACAAGCATAAATCATCAAAGGCAGATAGACCTTTTACACTGTTTTTAAAAAGAAATGAATAAACAAGCTAAAGTTATCAAACGAAGATAGTGAGTTTTATTGATTTGTCACTCATCTATTGAAACTGCAAAAATAACTAAGGCTAAATAGTTACTTTTGCTTGTCAATTTTGGCTTGCATTGTACAGATTATAAACAAGCAAAAGTCACTAACCCAAATGTTATCCCCCTTGCTTCATTAAAAACCTTCTAGATAGATTAAAATTTATCAGAAAGAAAAACTAATACATGCGTTTGATTCAAAAAACAACAAGGAATTATTCTGCGTTAAAAAATTCTAAAACATCAGTTTCCTCGGCCTTCAAACTTTAAAATCGCGATTTCTCAAAATGGTGTATTTAGGGTTAGTGACTTTTGCCTAAACGGCGACGCGTAGTATATGGCCCGAATAGCCGATGCCTTCATCATCATCATACCATATCCGCTCCCTATGTGGAGCATATGGATTCCACAAAGTGCCTCCAAGCTAAGCGATCGGCGGCCAGCTCCCGTGCATCCCCCCAAGTCAGGTCCAACTCCCGCGGTCAACAGTCTTAGAAATTATTAAATTTTAAACCGTATTTTAACAATTTACCACTTTAAATTCAAACCTTATTTATGAAGTACCTTTTAACACGCGCTTAATTCTAGATGACTTTTAAAAAGTGGTTTTTAAAATTCTGTCAAATGTCTTCTAGTCAGCTTACCCCTGAAGCCTCTTCCAATTAACGGCAGGAAAGACGGAAATTTATAGAAACTAAATAACGACGAAGTAACGAATAGCGACGCGACGCCGACGTTGCATGGCGTCGGCGTTGCGGCGCCCTAATTCGTTATGACGCCCTCAGGGACAGGAAAATTACGAAGACGCCACCCGTAGGTTGTCAGGATTGTATACAGCCTTACCCCCAGGCTATACGAGTACTATCGGAAAAGGTAAGAAAATATTCAGAAAAACGTAGCTACGCCGCGCCGTGTTAACTATTTAGTTCCCGAATAATACGAAAAAATGATTATACGATTACTGTTGCTCGATCACAGATCACTATCGACGCGGTAATAAGCGACGTGATAACGATTTCTTACCATGGATGTTTAACGTTTTCGCGATCACAATGGAACTACGCGTTAAAAGTTATCGATTGGGGATTATTATACGAGCGCATCACGTCGCGAGCCATTTCCCGAGATATATCTTCTTCGCACATATCTTCATTCAATCTTTCTCGAGTGCCGTATTGCATTTAGCCGGCGTTCGGCAAGCCAAATATTGAGAAAAGCAGTCGACATAATAAACAATCCGACACGCGCGTTGATTTGACGTTTGACGTTTGGCCGCGATATCGCGTGCGAGCACCGAGCCGAGCATCACTCGGCAATGCTCGGCATTGGCGAACGTGGTATGAACGTATGTTCATTGTGATCGGTCAAATGGTTAGCGTTAGCACGTGGTTAGCACGTTTTTAACTACGTCGATAGTTATCTGTGATTGAGCTCCTAATATCTTTGGTAATACTTACTTAAGCCAACTTTATACGGGACAGAAAACTGCACAGTTTCTTGTTCAGAAAGCTTTGCAGTCTGTCAAAAGACACGCCAAAAAAGTGTTTTTTTTTTAGGCGCGATTGTCAGTTATTGTCGTATGTTTGCTCACAGGAAATTGTATTTTTATATCTGATAATGTAAATTTATGTTATTTGTTATTTACGTTTTTAAAAACATACAATAAACCAATAAAAAAAACCTTTACTGTCATGTCAGCCAGACGTCGTGTCAGCTATATACAGTTTTTAATATAGTTTTCGTTTTATACGGGACAGTTTTCAGACTGCAGTTTATTGTCCCGTTTAAGACTAACTTAAGTCGTAAGAGCATACTCTACCACTTGACTCGCGCCACTTTCCCATACAAACGTATTCCTCGATTTTCTCCCTGGAATTTAATATAAGATCAATAATTTTTTCACACATTTTAGGTATCGACCATATGCGTGTTTTTATCGACTTATTTTTTTAATCATTTATGTATCTCCTTTAACAAAAAAATGTTCTCACCATTTGTACAAATAAATAAACGCATGAGTCTAAATTCTGTTAGAAAATGTTTATTTTTCATTTTCTTACATATTTATACATTCAATGGAAACCGCTGCTTAAAACCGATGACCTTAAACAGTATTAATATTCGTCTCCTGAAAAAAAAACTGAAAAATATCAATTTTTATATTTTTAGTTTATATTTTGCTTTTAGGAACAGAAAAGATAAGGTACTTATTAACTTGCTAGTATAATATATACATGTTAAAAAACATTTAAAAACCATTACAACGTAAAAAATAAAGGACATAAAATAATGTTTTTAGCTCAGGTAACCAGTACCTTTTCGTAAAATAACTTTAGATAATCGTATTTAACGTGGTTCCAGTCTTTATTTATTTATAATCAATGAAAAAACATACAATATTACTTGGTTAATAAACGGAAACGTTTTTAAAAAACCTGTGTTGTGTATTTCCATATGTGAGAAATTGTAATTATAAATAAACTATTTTTAATATTTTATTTTAATGGTTTCATACCACTGAAATATTGAATAAAGATTAAAATTACTACCATCTATTGTCGACTGGCGAAAGCGCGTGGTTCTCCTACCTGCCCATAGGTGTCTCTTTATGGGTCTAGTTTTGAAAATTACTAAAAAATCATATTTTTTACAAACATACCTATCTCAAAACAATTTTATTTATACCTAACCGTTTAACACTAAGTCTTAATTTTTCATAATCGGTATGAATCTCGTGGTATTAAGTACAAGTACTTGAAAGTGGACATGTAAAAAGTCGGAATAGTAAGTATGAATGTAGAGGAAGCCAAGGAAGTATGTCAGGACAGAGTGGTATGGCGTTCTATCCTCTCTGCCTATCCCTACGGGGAAATCGCGTGATGGTTAGTGAGTGAGTGGTATTAATCTCTTTGAAAATATCCGTGCCCCGACCTATTGCAGTTATAACTAATTCAATATATATTATTAATTCAACTAACAATTTTGTCATTTTGCTGCGCGCCACCTAAACTAATGATTCATTCTCTCAAGTTAATAGTTTAGAGAAAATAGTTGTCTAATGTCGTCAGTTAGTTAGAGAGTTTACTGACATAGTGCAGTTTGCCAACTCTCAAAATGCAACTCTGTAACAACTTACTCCATATGAATTGCCAGAGAAGAAATATCTATCGCTCTCAACTCTCAACTGCTTGCCGCGAGCGAGGCGAGAATTCCGTTGCCTAGGAATTCTCTTAAAATTGCGGATCGTAATTTTGCAGTTTTATGACTGCATATTTGAAAGAGAATTTTGATCACATGTAATAAGCATACATGCAATTTAATGTAAGATCTATTAACTAACTTCCCTCGAAAGTGAAGCAGAAATTCGTTTTAAATGAAATGTTATTTTAGTGAAAATCGGATAGACAGTATAAATTCATTAAAATATAATAACACAATTACAAAATAAAACAAAAATTTGTCTTGGAGGCGCCGGGTATCGATCCCGGTACCTCTCACATGCTAAGCGAGCGCTCTACCATCTGAGCTACGCCCCCAGGTGAGCAATGTCTGAAATATGTTGTATACAAATGTGTAATTGAATATCAGCCAGGAAAATGTACATTTTTAAAATTAAATTTTAAATTCAAATACCCATGTAATATGTAGCAAATTAAGAATCTATTCAATGAAATAAATAAGTAGTTTTAAAGTGTGAAATTCAGTATTGTTGTGTCGTAAACTTGATATCGAAAAAAATCATTAACTATTATACTTTTTCATAGGTACATAGATGGCAGTAGTGAGTCACTCGAGAACTTCACATCTGTTTTGGTAAGTTTACATTTTTATTTTTAGATTTTCGGTTGTAAACATTTACAATGCATGTGAAATATTATTTAACATTTATTTCGTGGCGCATTTCCCTTTGGCCGTAAAAAAATAGACAGTGTGAAGTTGAAAATCTATCACTTCGATAGATACTCTTTTCGGAAATGGCGGCCGTATTTCAAAATGCCCGGAGCGTGTTCGTAAATATTCAACTTTTTTTTAAACGGAAAGATCTGTTCGGAAATGGCTGTAAATCATTTCATGGGTGACTGTTAATAAATGGTAAAGGAAAACAGTAAAAATTACTTTCTAAATTACAATTATTTCCATTTTTAGTTATATTAAATGAGTTTGTCTTTTTTTTTACTGTTATTATTTTTTAAGTTAAGAATTGTCATTATTTGACCATATAATTATTAAAACAAATACTAATTAACAAATATACACCTTCTACGTGTATCTTCCATTATATGTAGAATTACATAGCATGCTTATTATCTATTTTTGCAGTTCACAATACTAATAAAAATTAAAGAAACCTTTGCACTAAAAAAGAGAGAACGATATTTTTGATAAAACATATAAATGACAACGGTACCTACAAAAAGTGGGTACATTATTGAGCAATGTTGCTATATTTTAAATTACAAATTAATGACATTAAACAAAGGTGGTCAAAGTGTTAAAAACTAATTTAAGACCGTCCACTGTTTTATGAAAAAAAATGGCGTCCTCCGTAGCGTAACAGCTTAGACGCGCTGGGCTCACGACACGAAGGTTTTGGGTTCAATTCCCGGTGAGATAACGAAAATAAGAAAGTGAATACTCTCAAGCCAATGAGCCACATGGTCTGTTGAGTTGATAAAATAATTACAGATTAATGCATAAATGGTAAAAATTCGTCTGATTTATCATTAACTTGTTGTTAACTTATTCTGTTAGTTAATTATAAATACTACTACTTTTCTTTATCCACACCCAATGATGCATAGAGCACTGCGTTGGTACACCAAGTGCAGCGACCGTTGATTTTGTTGATTTTTCCTAGCGCCTTTCTCTCCTCTCTTTATTTGTGAAAAAATGTATATAATTATCCCGTTATCCGCCAAATAACTACCTATTATTGCAGACATGCGCAATAGTGAAGCGATTGTGTCGAACGTCGAACTGAAGTATTTGGAATTCAGAATATTCAATATTGTTTTCCGAACCAACCCAACCCTTCGTTATTGTGTGAACTGTGAACATTGGCCGCTCCAAATGAAATGCCTTTTGGGGTAGTTTGGGAGGAATTTCTGCAATTAGGTTGTTTTCCCTGTGGCAAAGCATCCCTTCTACCTAACAAAATGATTATAACTGATTTAATTTAGGATTTCAATATATAAACCTGTAAATCGCATATTGGAAAATGGGTGTGAGGTCTGTATACTTTGTATATACGAAGTTCGAATATTTGTACCTGTAATCTAAAAAACTATTAAAAATCGTACCAACGGCCGCAAAAATGAGTTTTATTTTATTTTACGGAAAAGAGAGACAACAAAATAAAATCTGGTACGCTAATTCACCGCATTCTATTTTTTTTCGCTCCTATAATAACCGCTTTCATATTAATATTTCGTGTGTGAAAACTTGGACTGGTTTAGAGGCGTAAGACTGATTATCTTAACTTCATGTAATAAAATGATAATGATATACATTTGCACTTGGTGCACCAGTGCATTGCTTTATGCACATTTGGTGCGGATAAGGGAAAGAAGTAGTATTATAGTAACCGCCTTGTTTGTTGCAAAGCAAATTCGCTCCTGTAAATAACTCAAATTTATTTAATGAAGGTAGCTTAATTATGTTTTATAATGATAAATTATATTATGGTATATTACTATGTAATCTAATGTACATAATATACATACTGTTTGAATAATATTTCGCTGTTTAATAATTTCGAAACGTTTTCTTCATCTCTGTAACATCGTGCGAGAATAATTAAATACAATTATATAACTTAGTTTGTAAGTTGTAAGCAATACGATTGCTACCATCAAAGGGTGGAATTTTCGTTTAAACTTTCTCAATTCTGAAACAAACTAAGTTATGAAACGGGAAAATGTACGAATGAAGCTGATTTAATCTTATGGTTGTATCTTGGAATACCATTCTGATATTAATGAAATAGAATTATATGGCCATTAATTGACACGTTGCCATTTTAAGACGAATGATGCTAATATTTAGTTCATTTAAATTAAATCAAAAATTGCCCGCCTCGTTGGATAGTGGTTAGTACATTAGGGCACCATGCATGAGATCGCGGCCTCAATTTCCGACAGGGTCAATATGAAACATACATACCTAAGTATTGTTTTTGATATTAAAATATTTTTTAATAATAATAATTGGCTTACTTATATAGCGCCATTTTTGTCAAAAATCACCTCAAGGACGCTTTATTAATACTGTTTAACCTAAGCTCCTAGCGGTAGACTATATTACCTGTAACTTGAACAGACTAGGGCAATAACGCATTCGCAAAACGCGTTTTTAATTGAGTCCGAAATTGACTGGGGCTCTGAATGGTGCATAAGTGTGAAGGCAGTCGATTCCAGACAGAGGGGCCACCGACTGCAAAAGCGCGATCCGATCGCCAAACTTGGTGTTTAGACATCGCCGTTCTATGTTGGCGCTGTAGCGTAAGACTGACCACCTTGTCTTCATGTAATATATGATCAGTGCCCTATACACCATTGGGTGCTGTTAAGGGAAATTAGAAGTAGGAGTATATTGTGGCATTATCCTTATGGGGATCGAACCCACGACCTCATGCATGGTAGCCAAAAGCGCTTGTCACTAAAGTAGGTACTTACTATTTAAAAAATTATTCATCTATGCATTATTCCTAAACTGTTCACCCTGTTATTCTAAAATATCAATACAAATTTGCTACAAAAATCAGCCGAAAAATTATATTTAAGCCACCAACAACATATTTTACTTCATGGCAAAATATTTTCAGAAATCACAGAAATCAACAAAATACAAAATTTAAAGCGCCAATGGTGTCATTTTAGTTGACGACAAACAATGATACATGTCTCTGACGACAAAATATTATTTCTATCTAGTGGAGTTTTGGGATGTTGTATTATTATTCTGGGTTGAAGGTTGAAGGGTCTGGTATGGTAGCATGGTTGTATGGTGAACACGTGTGCCGTTTTTATGTTTGAAATAATGCCATTGCAAAAAATCCTGGCCATATTTATCTTTTCGCGCTTAGAAAAGCACGCCTGAATGGATTGTTTAGTTTACCCATTGGCCAATCCGAGGGATTTATTTTAGTATCGTCCTTTGCGCAATGATTCTCAATTCGTTTTTTTAATACTTTTGGTTTCTTATTATTTTGGGTGGTTTTGTGATCGTTACATTTGATTGGTTTATAACAGATTTAGTGTTAAAAAATGGTTTTGATTTAATTTTAAGATAATACATTTTGGAATAATTTTAAAACAATTATATTATAAAATATAAAGCATAATATGTATATTTATTTATGGTTTTATTATTCAGATCAACACAACACAGCTAATTGGTCACATACATAATATAAATAATACGTGTGTATGTAGACATCCTTATGTAGATTTCTTAAACTAACATACTACAAATTCAATTAAGATACTAAAGCGAATAAGTTTTTATTAGAATAAAAACTTAATTTTAACAAGGCACGCGGTATTCCCATGGATAATCAATTTTCAATACACGTCTCTAAGTCGAAAAAAAGTCCGAAATCGTATTATCATCTTGCGATACTTTCTTCTTTAGGTTCTTAAGATCGTGATATCATTATATTATTTTTTTAATATTTACTTTTTCAATTATTATTTTTAAAATAAAAATAAATCTATTCAATCTTATGATATTATTTGCACAAATTTCAATTTGTAAATTAAATTTTCAATGAAACCTTGTGAAAACTTGTGCTTGAAAATAAGAATGAAGTCGTGGCGGAGTGGGTATTTGAACCAGGAATCTCTGGACTCTACCACACCCACCCGTTATTTTTTTTTTGTTAGAAATTATAATTTTATAAATTAGCTAGGAAACCTAATTATTAAAATAAAATTAAGAAAACGGGATTTTTTCGATCGCTTTTACGTATTTTGATCACCATAGGTTGCTTTTATTTCGTTTAATATAGAACCAAATTACCATACCTTAAATATTTAGTTCATTAGGTATCATGATCATTAATATAATTTTGAAATATTTTTTTTAAAAATGAGACGTTGTAATATCATTTCACTTGAATTGACACAAATTTTATAAATAAAGGTATATGTAATAATAAACATTATCTATTTTATAATGATAACAATGATTATTTTCTGAATAGATTTAGACACAGTATTAAATAAAATAAAATAGTTTATTTAAAAAATGTGCTTCACAGTTGGAGAATCGATAGAAAGTATTGAAATGTGGCGACGTTCAATTTTCGAACATGAGCTTTTGGTTCATTTGCGAAGAAATTTTAGTTGGCGTGCAAAAAAACTGTCGCCACGTGTTCATAAATTCAACGGTTTTTTAAAACTAGGCATCTCTTAATAATGTAAAACTCAATCTTTGAAACATAAATATTTATTTTAAATGTTTTTAATACTTACGAAAGTGTATTGAATGTAAGAAACTAACCCTATTTATGAAGATTAATGTGTATATTATAAATATTATGACTTCAGTATGATTATTGCTGGCCCAGAGGTCAAATTAATAAAACCGTGAATTGACGTTATCTCTATTACGAGAACCTCAATAAACAGACATTTTTAATTGATAATGATATCATTTAGTGGATTTGGTGAGTTTATTCGGGAAAATGGCAACGCGTCGCATCATCAATGTAAGTTTTAAAACTATCAAACTATGTTTTGAAATAATTTACTATCATCATTAGAAATAATTATTGATTAAATTATGTCATGAAGAGCTACTGGATGATGAAAGAACGGCTAACAGAATCTATGATGCGACTGTGCCTGGATGAAGAAGTCGACTTCCTCGAGGAAGGCCGAGAAAGACATGGCATGATCAAGTAAAACAAGTGCTTGAAAGTGAAATTGTGAGAAGTCGGAATAATCAACGTGCGTGCATGATAAGAAGTATGTCAGGACAGAGTGGTGTGGCGTTCTATCCTCTCTGCCTGCCCCTTTGGGGAAATGGTGTGACGGTTAGTAAGTTAGTTAGTCTACAAGTATTTACAAAAATTCAAATGTTTTTAAATCAATCTGATCATATTGCCGTCATGTTTGTAACAAAAATAATCAAGATTCACACTGCACTTGGTGTACCGATGCAGTGCCCTATGCACCATTGGGTGTGATTAAGAGAAAGTACCTAGTAGTAGTAGTAATACACGCACTGAGCATTTTTTGGTCGACATTTTATTGTAAAAACACATTAAACCATGCATTTTTCATAGAGTTGAAACTTACTGTATTTTGCTTGTAAACCTCATACGATTAGATATACTTGCTCGCAAAAAAATGCATGGGTTTTATGTGTACACATTATAAATATTTAATGGATGCACTGCCACGTGACTCGCAGCCGGTCCTCCATACAATCGTAGTCGTTGATTTTCTCCCTACACGTAGATAATCGCCGAAGCATTTCCGGTTTACTAAAATAAATTTATTTACGATATTATCCCAGAGTCAACGTATGAAGAAGCTTTTTCTAATCACGGGAATGCGGACATTCAAGCATGTACAGGGCTTACTCAGACTTGGTTTATTTATTTATTCAAAAAATAACCTTACATGTAGGTACTTAAAAATATTAACATGAATTCATAAGTACATACATATAACAATTATTTAAAAAAATAAATCATGTGTACATTATGACCTGTCATTGTCATTCTAGCGCTTACAAATTCAAAATTAGACCTGGTTTATGACCTGTCCTTGTCATTCAAGCGCTTACAAATTCAAAATTAGACCTGGTTTATGACCTGTCCTTGTCATTCAAGCGTTTACAAATTCAAAATTAGACCTGGTTTATGACCTGTCCTTGTCATTCAAGCGTTTACAAATTCAAAATTAGACCTGGTTTATGACCTGTCATTGTCATTCAAGCGTTTACAAATTCAAAATTAGACCTGGTTTATGACCTGTCCTTGTCATTCAAGCGTTTACAAATTCAAAATTAGACCTGGTTTATGACCTGTCATTGTCATTCAAGCGTTTACAAATTCAAAATTAGACCTGGTTTATGACCTGTACTTGTCATTCAAGCGTTTACAAATTCAAAATTAGACCTGGTTTATGACCTGTACTTGTCATTCAAGCGTTTACAAATTCAAAATTAGACCTGGTTTATGTCCTGTCATTGTCATTCAAGCGTTTACAAATTCAAAATTAGACCTGGTTTATGACCTGTCATTGTCATTCAAGCGTTAACAAATTCAAAATTAGACCTGGTTTATGACCTGTCATTGTCATTCAAGCGTTTACAAATTCAAAATTAGACCTGGTTTATGACCTGTACTTGTCATTCAAGCGTTTACAAATTCAAAATTAGACCTGGTTTATGTCCTGTCATTGTCATTCAAGCGTTTACAAATTCAAAATTAGACCTGGTTTATGTCCTGTCATTGTCATTCAAGCGTTTACAAATTCAAAATTAGACCTGGTTTATGACCTGTGATAAATTATTATTCTAGCGCTTACAAATTCAAAATTAGAGCTGGTTTGTGACCTGTCATTGTCACTCAAGCGTTTACAAATTCATCTCTGTGATATATAAAAAGATTGATGTACCTAATCGCCTCATAGGAAAAATTTCCAGATTTTGTAAGCATTTGAATGTACTCAAAATGTTACATGTTACACATATAGTGGTGTGGCGTCCTATCCACCCTGGGGAAATGGCGAGCTAGTTAAAACATATTGAAAAAATGTATAAGTACATTGATTTTTCTCTAATATCCGACATATTTGATTGAACCCTTTCGGCTTATCACCCCACGCTCGCTCTATCTAGCCGGCCGCCATGACACTTTGTTCCGGAAGCTGTAGATTTATTTATCCGTCCCCCCGCCATCGGCTAAGTAGGAAGTGACGTCATCCGCTCCTGCCACCAATTTCCAATCGTGGCCTCCCGTGGACTCCGCACTACTCTATCCTTTGTTTCTTTTCCCAGGGGAATTCACATATGGGTGCTGTGGAGGACAGAACGCGGATTTATTTATTTATTTCTTGCACACAATGCTTTATAGTTAAAAAATGTCTTGTATCCATTGGTTACGTAGTTATTTCACACAAACGATCGAACTGCCAACCGTAGAAATTAAGGTGTATTTAAAATGAAAATTCTGGTTTATATTTAACCACAAACTTTCGAAAAATTACCTCATCATCATCATACCATATCCGCTCCCTATGTGGAGCATATGGAATCCACAAACTGCCTCCAGCTGCCGCCAGCTCCCGTGCATCCTCCCAAGTCAAGTCCGCGTCCCGCAGCTCTGACGCAAACTGCCAACGAATTGTCAACGAGAACCTAATGCCTTGTAAAATAGGTAAGCATGGTTAAGGCTCTCGGGAGGCGTACGTAGTATGTGGCCTAGCCAGCCGAAACGCATTCGCCGGATGACAGTAGATACCAAGGGTTGCAGTGTCCGTTGCCTCACCTCTGTGTTCCTTACAAAGTCAAACCACCGCACACCTAAAATTCTTCTAAGACACCTATTCTCAAAACTCAGAAGTCTGCTATCTTGGGCCCTGGTTAGCGCCGTTTTCGTGATAAATCACCGCAAGTACAGGCTTATTTAATTTATGATTTCGAAAAAGCTATCGAAATCTTAACAACACCTTTAAAAGCAAAAATTAGACTTTACTGTTAACTTTTGAGGTCATTGACTACCTTGAAACTACCCTTAAATATTTTAACAATGGAACCTACCTGGAATAGAACCCTAAACAAATTATAAACAGCTATTTTTCTCACATCATTCTTCTTTTGACCGACCATAAGTTTTTAGTAGCAAACAAAACACTTTCTCTTTTTTACCTGAGGAAAAATTCTGTCACGTTTATAATACTGTGAAAATATGCAGTGGCGTGGCCTTCTATCCCCTCTACCTACTCTAAATTGCGTAATTATTGGTTTCCTACTTAAATAAAATTTGGTAGATTGTTTTTTATTCATATTAAAGATACACATCTTGATAAACAACATACACTGTACTTGGTGTACCGATGCAGTGCCCTATGCACCATTGGGTGCAGATAAGCCAGAGTAATAGTGGTAGTAAAGATAAATATCTTAAGCACAGTTTATACGGGACAGAAAACTGTACTGTTTCTTGTACAGTTTGCAAACTGTCCCGTATAAAGCGTAAACTGGATGGAATATTCCTAGATGATGATAATGCCTGATAGTATGGCCTGCCCAGCAGGATCGCTGTTGGGCAATCCTATTTACACTCTTCATAAGTCGTACATATTCCCTTCTCAATGAGGAAATCCACTGCTACCCGGAATTGAATTTTAAAAATGCTTTCGTGTAGACGCGAATATTTAAAAATTTTGAAGTGGGA
Source organism: Micrasema minimum (assembly GCA_022494985.1). NCBI lineage: Eukaryota > Metazoa > Arthropoda > Insecta > Trichoptera > Brachycentridae > Micrasema > Micrasema minimum. The sequence continues at coordinate 20,667 of JAGVSP010006070.1, forward strand.
TGAAATATCCCAAAAACGCACGCAAAAATTAATAAAAAATGTTGAAAATAGCATTCATTTCAAAATCTTAAACAATGACGTCACTCCTTGTATCTAAGTGTAGTGTTTCCGGTTTCCGTTTTTTTAAACCCCTGTAGCCGCGTTCCATGGCATTTTTATATGGAATACAATCTACATACAAGCTTCTATTGCAAAAAAGATGGCCGCCATTCAGTCTCCCTAGAACAGCTGTTAACAGTATATGACAGTTGAGTCGACGGTATATTTTATCTGTGCTTCCCGCATAGATTTTTGACAGTTTTGTTACTGGGTATCTATTCTGTAAGGGTTTAAGCCATTTTACCGATTTTGTAACTCACTTCGGAAAAATCGGAATCAAAAAGCACCACGAACAGCTGACGAACAGCTGATCGAAAGAACACGTGTTATTTACGTACGCTAATGTTAGATTCACATCGACTGAGTATCCCAAAACACTGAACAACATATTTTACTTTGCTTGACTTACGTTATTGCACGCTTTTTATTTGATAGTTTCGGTCAAAAGTAAAACGAAAACAAATAAATTAGGTTATTTTCAAATGACACAAAAGAACTCGGAGTTGCCAGTAACTCAGTTAATATATATAAAAAAATACGCGTAACACGATTTTAATTAAAAATCGATTTTTCTGTTGTATTTCAATTAAATTTTGACGGAAAAGGGTACATTCAATTATTATCAAACATTATAAAACCCTAGTTTCACAAAAAAAACGCTAGTTTTCGACGCTAAGTTAATATCTTAGTATAAACGATTGCAACAATCGAGAATTATTGAACGTGCGCATTATTGAACATACTCCAATCAATTCTGCGCATGCGCGCGGGGTACTAAAATAAATATTCTTAGCGATTCTCTAATTAGTTTTTCCGGTTAGTGAATTTTTTTGACCGATTCTCTAAAACGATGAGTTCCGGTTTCCGGTTTTTCCGGCAAAGTACACGTGTTTTGACATACGCTAATGTCAGATTCACATCGAAAGATAGAAAAGTTAAAAGCTTCCTTTTTTAGGATTAATTCATGGCTATAAAACAAAGGGTATCAACAAGGACACTTTCAAGGAATATAAATAAAACGATAGAGAGATGAAAACATTCAATATTTATTTTAGGTTAAAATTTGAATGATATCAAAGGTATTGAAATGTCTTATTTTTAAACATTTGGCTCGCTAGTTACCGTTCCCAAGTAACAAATTGACTAAAGAGTCTGTGTAGAGTGTAGATTGTTGATAAATGTAGCGACAAACGTCCGACCTTGTTCCGTGTTCCTTATCCGCGTTTTCATACGAGTTTCTTTTCTGAAATTGAAGCTAAAATTTGCACATGCCATGATAACCCAACTTCCAAAACACTAAACAACATATTTACTTTGCTTGACTTGCGTTATTGCTCGCTTTTTAAAGTTTTTATTGATAGTTTCCGTCAAAAGTAAAACGTAAACAAATAAGTAAGTTTATTTTCAAATGTCACTCGTAACGCGGAAACTCAGAGTTCGAAGTTGCCAGTAGCATAAAATAGTGTTGGGCTAAAGAAAAAATACTCGCAACACGATTTAAATTAAAAATTGGTGTTTCTGTCATATTTCAATGAAATTTTGACGGAAAAGGGTACATTTAATTATTATCAAACATTTATAAAACTCTAGTTTCACAAAAAAACGCTAGTTTTCGACGCAAAGTTAATACGGTCACACAAATCGGGACCGCGTGCATTATGGAACATTATCCAATCAATTTGAACGCATGCGCGACGGGGTATCAAGACCTCGAGCGATTCTACAAATGATAAACACTAAAAACTTAGAGTTGCCATTAGTACAAAATAGTGTGGGGCTATAGAAAAAATGCTCGAGACAAGATTTGAATGAAAAATAGAATTTTCTGCCATATTTCAATTAAATTTTGACGGGAAACGGTTTATTTAATTTATAATCAAATATTACAAAACTCTAGTTTCACAAAAAACGCCATTTTCGACGCAAGTAATCAATGTTAGTATCGTAGTTTAACGATCACAGCGTTCGGGAATGCGCGCAGTATAGCAGAACGCACTCCTACGCATTGTACGCATGCGCGAGGAGGTGTTAATATTTCCATGGAAAAACTCTTGAAAAAATGAAAATTCGCTTTTTCCGCGGTCAAATAAAGCCTCATTTTTCCAGATTTTTGGCTTCAAAGTAGAGTAGAACCTCTCAAGGTCTTTGCATTCCACAAGACATAAAAGATCAACATTTTTGGAGAAGCAAATTCGTCGAATAAGTAAGGTTAGAGGTGTTTGATAAACGATTTGACAGCGATTTTACAGTTTGACGGGAAGTAGGCGTGTAGTGACGTTTGGGTTGACTTAGAGAATACCACCGCTGGCTGGAGAAATACCATGGCCTTAAACAACCCGTTTTATGACGTCACTCCTGCAAAAATGACGCAGTTAGTACATAGTGGTATTTAGCGCGGTATTTGAAATGTGCAACTTTAAAAAATCGTATCTTCATCAATAACTTATAAAAAAATATTAAATATTTTTTTTTTGTTTAGTTAAATATTAAGTTTATAGAAAAAAATTACTTTAGAAAACAGTGGATTCCCTCATTAAATCTTCATCTCCGCTGAGATAATATTGTTTTAATCACATCTTGGAGGGGTGGTTTCCCCCGCCAGTTTGTAATGTCCGTAAATAGAGTTCCGACGCTTCCGGAAATGGACGCACACTTCCTGGCCCGCGCACCCTTGTTGGCCGACCAATTAGCGCCACACGTCCTGTCACGGCCGCCTACCAAGCTAATGTGGACGTGGACGGACCTGTGCCGGCGGCCATTTTCCAATAAACGGAAGATACATTGGAATTAGCGCGCCGTCTCTTGAAACTATATTTTAGCAAATGAAAATAAAAATAAAATCTTTACCTTACTTGGGTAGATGCAGGGGTGATGGGCGGCCGATCACTTAGCTTGGAGGTGGTCTGTTGTATCCATATGCTTCACATAGGGCACGGACAATAATACAACCTGACTTTTCTTCTCAGATAAATTTACATTTTCCCTTTAAACACCTTCATAACATAAATAACTTAATACAAACGTAGAATGTGGGTATACAGGGTGTAACAAAACTCGATGTACAAGCGGGAAACCAGTGAATCTACATTATATTTGGAGTCGATTTTGTAGAAAAAAAATTTTTGATTTGACCCATAATTTTGGGTTGTTGTATTAAGTTGTTTTATTTTTCGATAATTTTTGCAAATTGTTATCGAATATAATTTATTTCGTCAAATTAACACTATCCATAAAGGAAACAAAACAAAAAACCGCATTTTAATAAGAGTTTGTGCAATTTCACTTAATCTGCGGTACTTATGAAAGTTTTTATGAGGCTCAGATTTAAAAGTCATAAGTATTACACATTCGGCTTTAAATATGATGTAGATTCACCAGTTTTCGGGTTGTACTACGAGTTTTGTTACACCACGTATACTATATGTATGTATAACGATATAAGGGTGTGCCAACAGTCATCGATCCGAAACTCCCTTAACTTTCAAGGGAGTGGTTAAAGGGCGCATAATTTTACGACTAGGTACTGATAAATTAGTTTAATTACTAAAATAATGTGATTCGGTATTTGAATAATCGGCGAGCGTGCGCGAGAAGATGTGTCAGGGAAGTATGCCAGGACAGAGTGGTGTGGCGTTCTATCCTCTCTGCCTACCCCTCGAGGAAAAAAAATGATAAACTTGGACTGGCGTTCTAGTAAACAAGCACTGAACTTTGTGTAGCAATGCAGTGCCCTATGCACCGTCCGGTCGAAGAAGAATGTAGTAATTGTAGTACTTAAGTATATATTTTATCAATACAGTTACTAAAGAGCTTGTAACCATAAATTTAATGCGAATGTTGAAATAAAATTATTTAAAAATGTCTTAAATGCGATCGGTGATCCCAAATTTCTCTAACAAATCAAACTAACTAACTACCCATCACGCCATTTTCCCGAAAGGGTAGGCAGAGAGGATAGAACGCCACACCACTCTGTCCTGGCATACTTCTCTTGCTTCCTCCACATTCATACATCTTCTCATGCACGCACGTCGATTATTCCGACTTCTTACATGCCCACTTGTTTTACTTGATCATGCCATGTCTTTCTCGACCTTCCTCGACTTCTACATCCAGGCACAGTCGCATCATATATATTTTTAGCCGTTCTTTCATCATCCATTCGCTGTACATGACCGAACCAACGTAAAAGACCTTTCTTTATTCTATCTCGCTTATTAATTATCAGACTTACAAACGGATTGCACCGATGGTCTTGTGATTTTTTAGCTTTATTGATCTGCGTTCACAATGTTGGGCTATAAGTCTATACACTTGCAAAATAGCATTAAATTTGACAAATTTATAATAGAATTAATCTATTTGTCCGCGTGGTCGAGCCCCGTCGAGTCTGCTCCCCCTTCCCTCCTTCACTCTGCCCGCCGACAAACTCCGAACCTCCCCTTCGTCCATAACGAGGCGCGGCTACATCTCTCGATGCAGTCTAAAATCGATGGGTAACAGCTGTTTCGTGGTCGCTGTATTTCGGTAGAGATTTGCAAACTGATAAAAAACGACATAGATGACATTTAAAAATCATAATTTTCTCGGGTTCGAACCCGGAACTTCCTTGTAATATGAGTTGGGACACATCGATATACACTTTTACTACTTTCCCTTATCCGCACCCAATGGTTTGTTTAAAAAAAAACATTCTTACAGCTAATATAATACTTTTTTTTTAAATCTAAATATTTATAACTGATCACAAATATGCTTTTTATGTTTTAATAGGTATACACTGATTTCAAAAATCTTAATTTCGTATATATAGTGTAAGAAATAAAATCTCTTACGAATATTCCAGCAAGCGGTTCTATTCTTGTTACCATTCCAAATAAAAACCTCATGATTCCTGGTTGAATAAGGTAACTGCAATACGTTATTCTTGATATAACTGCAATACGTTATTGTTGTGGTATCCAAAATGTATGGCTCAGAAAAACTGCTGTATTACATTAGTATTTTACTAAGGTTCCTTCTGAATTCATTTAATCCGTTTATTTGTTTGACAGTCTCCGGTAGTTCATTATACCTTTTGAATCCTTTGTACATTATGCTGTTCTGAGTACATGTCTTAGATCTATTGATTGTCTTTAAATTATGGATAGGACACTGCATCGGTACACCAAGTGCAGTGTATCTTGATAATTTTATTACATGAAGGTAGGATCATCAGTCTAACGCCTCAGTACCAGTCCAAGGTATCTGAAATATTAATATGAAAATCATATGTAAATAAATATTTCATGTTGACCCCTTATGGAATCGAACCTGCGACCTCATGCAGAGAACGAGAGCGATGTATAATTTTTTATTTCTTGAAATAGCGTACATTGAATCATCATTTCAGCCCGTTGAGGTCCACTGCTGGACATAGGCCTCCCCCTGCCGCCTCCACTCCTCCTCAGACTTCCTGATGTCGTCCACCCATCTCCTCCTTGAGGCCTCTGGTTCCTCGGTCTCCACACCAGAACGCGTTTCGTCCATCTGTCCGTCATTCTGGCTATGTGACCGGCCCATTTCCACTTCAACCAAGCTATTCGCTCCACCACGTCGCAGACCTTTGTCTGGCGTCGGATCCAATCGTTCCTTTTTCGGTCTCTTAATGTTATTCCAAGCATAATTCTCTCCATGCTCCTCTGTGCAACTTGCAACTTATGGGAGGATTGCTTGGTCAGAGTCATTGTTTCCGCGCCATAAGTAAGGACGGGCAGAATGCATTGGTTGAACACTCGAGTCTTGAGGGAGTTGGGGATGGAGCTTCTGAATGTCGGAATACTAAAATAATATTCATATTTTATAAACACACATACATTACACATTATTCAACACTTAGGTACACCTTAACTTTATTTTTAAATTTTCTTTTTTTTTTCTTTATAATATATTTTTTCCGAGTTCTCGCATTTGTATCCCTAGCTCTACCCGACGCTGACGCCGTAAAGTTCAGGGGCGTCGGGACGCACGTCGGCGCTAACACGAACCAGCACTCAGTTCCTAGGTGGCCGACTGTATAATATAAGTCCGTAGATGTAATGTATAACCCGAGTACGAGATGACAAGTGTCGTAACTTTAAATAATTGTAAAATGAGCTTTAGAAACTCGGAAATAAAAAGCGATATTAAACCAACAAAAACTCACAAAAACATCGGTGCAATCCGTTTAGAAATCGGATAATTAATAACAGAGATACAATAATTTAGAGTTAGATTTTTGTAAAGATTTTGTATGACAGGTGTGACGTCACCGATCGTATGGGGAATAAAAACTATAAATGATTGTATCTCGCTTATTAATTATCTGACTTACAAACGGATTGCACTGATGGTTTAGGGATTCTTCGCTTTATTTTTCGGCATTCACAAAAAATTTGGTTTGCAAGGGCATTGAACGCGAAACCTCCTCGGAATTGGTAATTTTCTTAATGCATACAGTAATTTATTTGATAAACTACTCTCCCTCACCCGCGCTACAGGCACCGCATCGATACAGCAAATTCTAGTTAGGTTTTTGACGTGATAACGTCTAATAAATCGATGAACGCCGGCTGCACACACGAAAAAGCATGACTCATTGTCACGTGACTGAGCCGAGTGTGCAAGCGAGAGCGCGGAACAAGCGATAGAGAGGCGCGATCGGCCTAAGCGTTCGTTTTGTGACGCATCTATCTCTCTTCCACTCCATCGGCCGAGTCGAGTAGAAGGGAGACAGCAGAAAAACACAAGAAGAAAAAACAAAAAAAATAAATATAGAAAATTTTTTGATTTTCAATTAATTCCTGATTTGTATTGTACAAAATAATGATAATTCAGTAGTAATAATTCAATTCAATTCATAAAAGTATGCTATTTTTTATCACGTAAAATTATCGTCCGTAATTTCGCTATCAAAAATCTTATTTCGTTGGTCGTGTTATAATTTCTCCCGCCTTCCACACATACTGCCCTGTCTCCGATCAAGACGAGGGTAGGATATTCCTACTTACCGCCCGGGGCACGTCCTCCCCGCTAGATTTACATGTAATGTATGGAAACTTCTCCGTATTAATGCTCGAGTGACGAACACCCGCCCACGCCCGACCCCCGACCCCCCGAAACGTCTTCACTTGGTCGCGGTCTGTTTCAGAACGGGGCCACTACCCTCGAACAAGAATTCACTACAAGGGGCGTAACCATACAAATTTTCAAAAAAATATACGCTCCCTTACTATCAAATTCCACCGCCAAGACTCCAGCACTTAGGCCAATACACGAAACGTGTGACGTAGATGCCTATCGATGACGTACTGAGTGACTTAGTGGGTAACTATACACCTAGACACGGTATTATTTTTCAAGTATGGAATTCAATTTTTATAAATGTATTAATGATCAGAAAGAAAGTACATAGCATTCCTTCTATTACCAATTCCCAAAGAAACGAGATAAATTTTTCAAATTTCAATCGTTATTTCAAGAATTACCTGTTTCTTCTGCGGCAGCAACACGACGGGTATCAGCTAGTACCTAATATAATTGATTTATTGAAGATACTTATTATACATCGAGTTTACTTAATGATCGTTTAAGTACTCATGTAATTGTTTTCTAACAAACATTTTTTAAATAAAGTAATGAATTATAACCTCCAATTGTATGCCAACACTTACTTCATTTCTCCTTGATTGCAACAGTGTTTTGAAGTTTTGAGTACGTTTTGACTGTTATTTCTTACTTCTATGGTTAAAAAAGATGACAATAAACGCGGTATTGCCAGTAGACAAATATAATATTAAGGATTTATCTTTACCACAAAATGTAAGGATCTTTCCTTATTAACAATAAATCGAGAATCGCAAAATTCTTACGGTCATCTTTCGCAAGGGAAGAAATCCTTAATTAAGGATTCCTTAAAAACGGTAAGGAAAGTTACAGAATCGCGGCTCTGGGCTAACAAGATCATGTTTTTTCACAAGTTTAAGATGTAGCCAAATGCACTACCGCTATGCTACGAGGCGGACAAAACTACACATAATATACAGCTAATAACCTCCCAAGTATTAATATTAATTTGGGACCCCCTGCAATATTCCACACAACCCCCGACTCCCAAAACATTTGACCTACATTCTAAGCCAGAGTTAAGAACCATTCCGTCTTGTACATTCATTCGCCCCCCCCGAATTCACGACGGCTTTTTTTTTTTACCCAAGTGTCTGTCCCAATGTTCCCGCACCTACCCTACCCCACCCGGTCGGTACACGTGTGCCAAGGATCCTTTGAATGTGGAACCCATTCAAATTGGCGCTTGTTCGGCGATCAGGGCTGCGAGTCGGAGTTGGACAGTTTTAGGAGTCGGAGCTGGTAATTTTGACTGACAGCGACTCATTAAAAATATGTAAAGAAAATATTACTGCTAATACTACTCTCCGTTATCCGCTTTCTATGGTGCATAGTACAGTCAATTTTTACAGTTTGTTACGTGAAGGCAAGATGATCAGTCTTTCACTTCAGCGCCTGTGCAAGGTATCGCATGTTAAAATATCTAAATACTTAAATGTAAAATCAGGCGAATGTGTGATATGATAGGTGTACAAATGTCCAAAATAGAGCAGAGTGAATGGCTGAGATAAGCATTATCGACAAAATTAAGAAAGGGCTTTTTACGATGGTTTGGTCATGTGGAGCGAATGAGTGATGAAAGAACGGCTAAAATAAGTATAATGCAAGTGTGCCTGGATGTAGAAGCCGCGGAAGGCCGAGAAAGACATGGCATGACCAAGTACGTCAAGTACTTGAAAGTGTGTCATGTGAAAAGTCGGAAATAATCGGCGTACGTGCATGAGAAGATGTATGAATGTAGAGGAAGCCAAGGAAGTCTGTCAGGACAGAGTGGTTGTGTGGCGTTCTATCCTCTCTGCCTACCCTACGGGGAAATGGCATGATGGTTTGTTAGTTAGTTAAATGTAATTTTTCAAAGAAAGAAGTCGATTGTATTCGCGCGTGCAAAAATAAACATATTTATTTCCGTCGCTGCAAATTAATAACTAAGTATATTCAACTGATAGGACGAGAGGATAGAACGCAGATGGGGAGATGTCGAGTCAAAGGGGAGAGAGAACAATAAGACGAGGAAGGAAAGGAACACTCGAGGTATACAAGAATGTAGGTACCGGGTACTGGGAAGGGGGGACGCGAGGACCTATTTAATCTTTTCTCTCTGATTTTGGGCGTTTGAAGATTAGCGAAATCGGGACGATTCGAGAACGGAGCTCGCCTCATTTTCGAGTTAGTATTTTGGATGATATATTAACTTAATAGGTCTATGGAATACATACAGGGTGTAACAAAACTTGTAGTACAACCCGGAAACTGGTGAATCTACATTATATTTGGAGTCGAATGTGTAATATTACTTTTTAGATATTATTGATATCTCAACAGAGACAGAGAAACTCTAGAAACGAATGTGGGTTATCTAGGCGTTTACAGGGCTTATGACCTGTCATTGGCTGGGTTAAGTGGCCACTTGATGTACTACAACATCCCCCATTCCGCCTTATCATCTGACAACCATATATGACAAATTTTTGAAACTTCTATATATGCTGAGTTTGTACAGAAGTATCCACATGTGAGTTGGTTTTTCGACAGATTTCTAATAAGTGACATCTGTTGAGAAAAAAGGCTAAGCATTTTTTTTGGCAATCTAACTATTGGTGTAGGTAAGGTTCATCCGAACTTAATTACTTACAATGCGTTTATTTTTTTTGTTTTCTTCATGGATAGTAATAATTTGACTAAATACATACACGATATTTGATAACAATTTGCAAAAAAAAATCAACTTCGTACGCAATTTTCTTGAAAACTTAGGGTCAAATTAAAAAATCTTATTCTACAAAATCGACTCAAAATATGACGTAGATTCACTGGTTTCCCGCTTGTACATCGAGTTTGTGTTACACCCTGTATATGTATAACAGGCCAAGGGAACATTACATATTTTATTTCTTGAGAAAATAGCTTTTGGTTTTTGTGAACCTGTTGAGAACTGAATCGCTTGGCTTGTATGTGTCTTTTGTAAGGGGATGGTCTTTGGCGTATTGTGATAAAGTAAGCAGATTTTAATATCCAAACATTTCCCCTGTTAGGATAATAGGATGATAGTGTGAGTCTTTTTTTCTGTCCACTCCCCCAGCGCAACTAATAAACATCCAAGCGAACCCTGACCGCGGATTTGCACGGGTGGATGTCTGGGATGGGAAGCCTGGAGGCGGGATACCGGTCTCTACACGGGTGGTTGTAATTACTAATAAATAATGATCGGGGTAAAAAAAAACATACCCTACCACTGTTAATTTGGGCCGACTCGGTTGGTTTGGGTGATGGAAACAATGACAATTAAAAATACATAAGCCGAGACGGTGGTAGGGGTACAATGAAAGCATTTGTTGGCGTAAATAATCGTAAATTCATCCGGCCAAGGATCACACTAACAATCTTAAAATCGCGATTTTATCTTGTTGAAAAAATCCGAAAGTTGGGCAGGACTGAGTCGGGACTCAATTAGTTTTTTTAAAGCAGTTTAGGCAAATTGGGGCTTTTCATTAACGAAGGCCCAATTTGTGCCTCTGTTTCAAAGACTGTTGAGTCTTTTTTTCAGTCCAGCGCAACTCTAAACAAGTTCAACCGCGATTTTAAGATCGTAAGGGCATCGAAAAAGTTGAGGCTAAATTCAAATAATAGTACTTCATGTCAAAACTCATTGATTTTTTTAAAAAATGCATTGTCCTTACCACTGTCTCGGATTTTTAACATAGCAGATAAAAAAAATGAGCTAGAATAATTAATTTATTTTCACGATACTTTTTCTTGATAAAACTGAAAGAAAAAAAATTTCGGCCAAGGAATCCGCACACTTAACGAGATAATGCCTTAAATTAGTAAAGAAATTAAAGCAGGGGAGTCGGGAATTAGGAAAAATGTTTATGAGTAATTAAGTAGGAATTAACGAAGAAGAATTCGTGTTTTAAACATTCCTTGAAAGTTATTAACGAGAAAGCATCCACTAAGGGGGAGAGAAAATAAATCTCCTTAAAGTGTAGCAGCCTTCATAGATATAAAAATACATTTTATATTACCTACATTTGCATTTAAATTCACTGCTTTTTGTTCATGCTTTTATTTTACTGGTTTCGTATCCGTCCGAAGGGGTAGGCGAGAGAGGATAGAACGCCACACCACTCTGTCCTTGGCACACTTCCTTTGCTTTCTCCACATTCCTACATCTTCTCATGCACGCACGTAGATTATTACGATTTTTTCACATGACCACTATCAAGTATTTTGTTGTACTTGATCATGCCATGTCTTTCTCCGGCCTTCCTCGGCTTCTACGACCAGACACACTCGCATCGTATATCCATTTTTTGATAATTCTTTCAACATGGTTTTCGCTCCACGTGACCGAACCATCGCAGAGAGACCTTTCTTATTTTCGTCGATAATGCTTATCTCAGCCTTGCATTCATGCTCTAGTTTCGACATTTGGGCGCCTATCATACGTGGTTTTTTTTCCACACATTCGCCTGAGAGATCGCATTTTATATAAAAATAAAATTAAAATTAATTCATAGCCACGTGATACGACAAAAAGAATAGGGATGCAGTAATTGCTACTAAAACCCCGTTGTTTAGCAACGCGGGTTGTCGTATGACATTATAACACAGCACACAATAACCAGGTTGGCATTAATCCCTCCCCTACACCTCGTACCCCTAGTCGCTAGCCCTTCCACTGCGAGGGATTTCGGCGGGCCGCGATCACCGTGGGAAGTTCGCCGAGTTATCTTCGTCTGTCGATAAAAACGAAATCATATTTTCTGTGGGAATTTTTAAAATATCAAACTATTTTTCGTTACGATTTAATTATATTTTTTTACAGGCACCCCTGTGGCGTATTTATAATCATAATAACTGTGTAATTTATAAAGCGTCATTTTTGTAAAAAGTCACCTCAACGGCTCTGTACGTTTATAAATGAAAAAAATCTAACTAACTAACTAACCATCACGCCATTTCCCCGTAGGGGTAGGCAGAGAGGATAGATCGCCACACCACTTTGTCCTGACAGACTTCCTTTGCTTCCTCTACATTCATACATCTTCTCATGCACATACGCCGATTATTCCGACTTTTCACATGTCCACTTTCAAGTACTTGTACTTAATACCACGTGATTAATGTCTTGTCGCCATGTCCTTTTCGGCCTTCCTCGGCTTCTACATCCAGGCACACTTGCATTTAAACTTATTTTAGCCGTTCTTAGTAGGGCGTTCTATCCTCTCTGCCTACCCCTACTGGGAAATGGCGTGATGGATTTTTAGTTAGTTAGTTTAGGTTAGATGATCAGTCATACGCTTTAGTACCAGTCCAGTCTGAAATATTAATATGAAAATAATATGTAAATAAATATTTCATGTTGACCCCCTACGGGAATCGAACCCGCGACCTCATGCACAACCCAAAAAATATCAACAAATTTTCGACCAGTCATTGTATTTCGTTACTATCGACACTGGAATTTAACTAAAAAATTCCACTGTAATCTACACCCGGGAGAAATATTTCGTTATTTTGACGTCTGAACTCCGGTGTCGGATTATAGTCTCACGAGGTTCAGCTGTCAAAAAATTACATGTTTATTTTATATTACTGTAATGTAAACGTAAGCTATGTACTATTAAATACCCGCACATTTGTTTATTAGAGTTCCCTTAAACATGCTCACCTCATTGCTTATGTATTTGATTGTTTAATTTTTAAGAAAATTTTAATTCAATGTAGTGCAAATCAAATATTTTAACTGTCAATTCTTTTCTATTAAATTATCAAGTCCGCACCATCACCACCTTAGTCTGAAGCATATCCGGGACCATTTGCTGGACTAAAAGTCGCATGTGACACTTCGGAATGGCGAGTGATCTACGGTATAAAATTCACTATTATTATTATTGATAATTTATATAGCGCCGTTTTCGTATAAATATACCTCAAGGGCGCTTCAAATATTGAACTTAACGGCTCGGGAAATTAAAAGTGAGTGAAAACTCAATTTCTGAGTATAAAAATACCATTATCAAAATTAATCAAAAGATTTTGAGAACATATAGGTCTTAAGTTTTCTTTTGAAACATCACTTCACTCTCACAGTTGCGCACTTCTGGTGGGAGAGCATTCCAAGCCACAGGGCCCGCAACCGCAAAAGCGCGCTCTCCAAATTTTGTGCGCTGATTACGGATCGGTACTAAAACCCTGCCTATAGCTGCTGTAGATGCAGCTGATCGAAGTGTGAGATTGCCATTTTGATGTGTCGCATGCGACTTTCAGTCCGCCCTTTGATGCCCCGGTCATCCAGTGTATAAATCGAGTAAATCTAAATTGTGCACTGCTTTTACGATTTTTGTGTACATTTTGCATTAGTAAAATGAGCCTTAGCCGGCGATATGTTGTGTCTAGTTGAAAAACCCACCACTAACGAATACCTCGTTCATTTATCCTCGCAATTATCGCGCGGAACATTTTTCCTCTCCCCGTAACATTTAATCCCCCCTCCGGCGCTTCCGGTGGGCGCGAGTAAACCGGAAACGGCAGGCAGGAAGCGGGCGCCCATCTTTACCGGGGCATTTAGCATTCAGTCCTTCAGGTATTCCTCCCCGAGGCTTTCAGCATCCCGGGCTGAAAGGACCATCCAGGATAAAGAGGACGCTCGCATTATGCGCGTATCGGGGTGGCTAATGGGGAGGAATGTCTTTAGAGATATCTTCTTCCTTTTTTGATTCCATGTTTGCCGGTATGTTTGTGGATATCGCTAGACGACTGGACGCTTCCGAGAGACCCTGTCGCCGGCCAAACACGGCTTGAATGTCAATCTACTATTTATTTGGTAACTCATGTTTGATTTTTGTCAACTAACAAATTTAATTAGTATACGAGTGTCTGGTCGAGTTATCCCGTAGTAATGCACTATTTTACTGTAGCCAATCATCGACCAATTACAGTGCTAACTCACCGATACGAAGAATGCCCGCACTGGCTAACAAGTATACTAACAATATTGATGATTTTCAACACTAATCTAGTGCATTTTAGGGAACAATGTCTCGATGCCATCTCTGGCGGTAATGAATAGCTACCTACTGTGTAGTCATATAAAAATGTCTATGAAAAAGCCCTTTGGGGCGTAAAAACAATAAAATAAATAAATAAAAATTATTGATATCTCAACAGAGACAGAGAAACTCTAAAAAAAGGAATGTGTATTATCGAGGCGTTTACAGGGCTTATGACCTGTCATTGGCTGGGTTTAAGTGGCCACTTGATGTATTACAACATTCCCCATTTCGCCCATCAGCTGTTACTATTCATTTATTTATTTTCTATACACTATAAACTTCCTACAATAATTCACTAGAAGGGGCGGTTCCAGACAAATTTAAAAAAAAAAATACACTTCCTAGGGTTCATTTTATAACACCACTTATTATCAAATTCGACCGTCTAGAGACTCCAGCACTTGGGCCAATACACAAAACGTGTGACGTAGATGTCTAGTGATGACGTAGATGCCTATTGGTGACGTAGTGACATCATCACTAATCCAGGAAAATTAGACACTCTGGGATCTGAAATCACAAGCCGAAAATTCGATGATAATGTTGAAAATAATAGTGTTCCGATTGATATCCCAAATCATCATCATTTCAGCCCGTTTAGGTCCACTGCTGGACATGGGCCTCCCCCTGCCGTCTCCACACTCCTCCCGATCTTGCGCCGCCGCCATCCACTGTCTTCCAGCAGACTTCCGATGTCGTCCACCCATCTCATCGGTGGACGTCCTTGAGGCCTCTGGTTTCTCGGTCTCCACACCAGAACGGGTTTCGCTCATCTGTTGTCCGTCATTCTGGCTAGTTGACCGATATCCCAAAATTCCCAAAAAATCTATACTGCGGAAAATCCGCCATTCATAAAAAGACGATAAATTTTTATGATGAAAAAACATTAAAAACAATTTTTTTTTCTCTCATTTGATGGAATCTATCTCGAAGGACGATATTTTATTATGTTTGATTTGACGTAATCCGGCTCGAAGGACCACATTATTTTAATTATTTTTATAAAATCCATTTTGGAGGACCGTATCATAGTTTGTTTTTATAAAATCCGACTCGGAGGACGTATTATTACATTTGGCTCGTGGGACCATATATTTAAGTTTTGTTTCATGAAATCCCGCTCGAGGAAGGATCCAGGAAGGACCAAATCGTGTCCGATATTATATGTAGACTTAATAATTTCATTCAGTATTCTTTTTGTTACAGGTAATCTGCTGAAGATAAAAAAAACGAACTTCGCTGGCTGAGGTAAGTTAAAATAATTTATACATACATGTGTAACTTTAATAAATAAAAATAAAAAAAAATAAAAACTAACCATCACCGCTATTCTCCGAAGGGGTAGGCAGAGAGGGTAGAACGCCTCACCACTCTGTCCTGGCACACTACCCTTGCTTCCTCCACATTCCTACATCTTCTTACTTTAATCAATTTTGTTTATTTTTTAAAAATTGTTTACAAAAAAAATTACATAAAATCACATATACAAAAGAAAAAATAAACAAAAATCCCACCAAGGCATAGCCTGTTTGGGGCTATACTGTGAATGTCAATGTGAATGTGTTCACACTCTTTCATGCAGCATGCACGAGGCAAAAGAGAAAAAGATAATTAAAAAAATATAAGACATTATATTGATATATTTATACTCGAAGAAGAAGAAGGGAAATAATTATAAAATTAAATAATAATAAAATTAATTGTAAGATTAAATCCCCAGAATTTTATTTAAATCCATGATTGATGGTCGCCATATCTAATGTTGATGCACTATCACTAATCACTACTCTCGCGTTAATATTTTTTTGTTTAAAAATTTCTTTGATAAGCAGTAGGGAATTTTGTAAAATGTATTATCAAGTTCCCGGCGTATTGCGGTCATGTAATTATTTTAATTATTCACCGTCCGTGATAACCGCATATTGCAATGTTATTAGTAATTCCGTTTCATTTTGTATTATTTGCATAATGGACCAAACAATAAAAAAACTTTTCAACAACCTTTTGAATGTATACAAATACTTATAGACAAATTACTGGATTATACCCATGCTGGGGTGTATTTGTATACATTCAAAATGTTGTTGAAAAGATTTACTGGTTAAAAATATAAAGCAAACAAAAAAAAATTGGGAGAGACGTATTCAGGCGTCTGTCTTCTAGTAAGTAATCAAGTTCGGTAGAGCCTTACCTACACTTTACACTACATAAAGATGACTGCCAAAAAATGCTTAACAATCTTCTCAACAGATGACACCAGCATAGAAAATTTCTGTAATGCGGAATGACGAAGACGAGATCAATATATATAGTAGTTTCAATTTTTTTTTATATATATGGTTATCGGATGATGGGCGGAATGGGGAATGTTGTAGTACATCACCACTTAACCCAGCCAATGATAGGTCATAAGCCCTGTAAACGCCTAGATGATCCACATTCGTTTCCAGAGTTTCTCTCTCTGTTGGGATATCAATAATATCGAATAAAAAAACTGTTTTAATAAATTATTTCATCATCTTCTTCAGTCCATTTCTGCTCTCTAGTAAAATTAATTTTACTCCACAAAATCGACTGCAAATATTTTATTTTATTTTATTTATTAATAGAAAAAACAACAGTATCGATACATGAACGTAAAATACAAAAAAGCATGATTACCAATTATAGTTTTGCACATTTATATAAATCAAAGTAAAATGGAAAAAATAAATATAAAGAGATATGAGGGAAGGATAGGATGATAGGGATAGGTAAAAGGAAGGAGATGACTGGGAACAGAATTAGGATTACCCTTTACAGTCTATAAGATTTAAAATAATTTCAATTTGAAGCTGGTAGTCCGATGTTAAAAATGTCAATACAGGTAAAATATTCATTAAATTTCGCACAACTACGATATATAAAGGATTTTTTAAAATTATTATTTGATGGTGCTAAATTATAAAAAATATGACACTGTCTAGTGAGTCTAATTGGACAATGAAGAGGTATCTGCTCTAGAAGATAAGGGCTCTCAATTATATTGTTTATAACTTTATACAAAAAACATAAATCAGATATATTCCTACGCTTAATAAGTGAAGATAAATTTATGGAAGGCTGATGATTCTTCGTAAGAGTCAAATCTCAAATGAAGCTTACCATGATGTAGATTCTCTGGTTTCCCGCTTGTACATCGAGTTTTGTTACACGGTGTATAAAACAGTGTTGCCAGCGGAGAAAAATCAAATATCAGAGAGATTGCCATATAAATCCGTCGGTATTAAAAGAAACGCCCCCCCTCCCTTTCTGAACAAATAAAAGCGGAATAAAAAATGGCTTCCAACGCGTTATAGACTAAGAAAACGTTTTTCCTAAAATGTATTTTTTTTACAAAAAGAAATGTCAAAACGGGCTTCTTAATTTGAAAAAATATTTTTATCCAAGGGTTTCGTCGTGCAGAGGTCAGCGCACTGTCACGTGATCGCGGCTGTTTCTCCATACAATTGTAGTCCTTGATTTTCTCCCTGGAATGGAGCACTTGAGCAATGATTTTTTCACACTTTTTACATATTGACATAAAGCGTGTTCGCATCGTCTTATTTTTAAACATTTTATTTGTTAAAAGAAATAGATAGTTGGTTCGGTCATGTAGAGCGAATGGATGATGAAAGAACGGCTAAAAAAATATATGATGCGACTGTCCCTGGATGCAGAAGTCGAGGAAGGCCGAAAAAGACATGGCACGATTAAGTAAAACAAGTGCTTGAAAGTGGGCATGTAAGAAGTCGGAATAATCGACGTGCGTGCGTGAGAAGATGTATGAATGTGGAGGAAGAGAAGTATGCCAAGACTGAGTAGTGTGTCGTTCTATCCTCTCTGCCTTCCCCTTCGTGGAAATGGCGTGATGGTTAGTTAGTTAGATAGATAAACTTGTCGTCGTTGACTGAGAGGCGTTAGTAATCATAAAATTGCGATGGGCATTTCGTTAAAATCTCTATAGATATTTTCATTTTATTTTATTTATTTACGGAAAAATCCATTTTAAATACATAGTTAAGCATAAAAGGGATAACAAGCAGTAAAAATAAGTGGCAGAACATTAAATTGGTGAAGCTTAGACAATTAGAATAAAATGTGGACCCACTCAAGACAGGATCGGGTCTACTTCAGTGAATGTTTAAATCTTGATAGACTTGCACCGAATAAGTCCAGATCCCGTCTTGAGTACAATATGTATCCGATCGTTTAGCTCAGTGGATAGAGAAGCTGACCGGTGATCAGAAAGACCCAGGTTCAAATCCTGGAGCGAACTATTATTTATTTTTCAAGTGATTTGATTAATGCACATAGCAATTGTGATTTTTTCAATCTTTCTTTTGATTTGTTAAAAACGAAAAATGTTTAGCATTTTAAATCATCGCTTCATTCGTAGATGAATAAAGGAATAACTAAGTATCTAAGACTTGTGAAAAAAATCGTTACTCTGGGAGAAAATCGTGGACTACAATTATATGAGAAGTGGCCCGCGGGTCATGTGAAAGTGCATGCTCTTAGGCTCTTAATTGACCGATTGACAAACGGATACCACCGACGCTATTGCTGATGCCTCGTAGCACAGTGGTAGCGCATTTGGCTACCGCGCATGAGATCGCGGGATCTACATGTGATTATCATATCAATATTTCATGTGTGATACCTTGGACTGGCACTGTAGCGTATCACTGATCGTCCTCCTTCATGTAGTAAAATGATCAAGATACACTGCGCTCGGTGTACCGATGCAGTGCCCTATGCACCTCTGGGTGGCGGATAGGGGAAGGTGGCAAGTAGTAGACACAACTGATGCGACAGGGTTATTACAGTGCCCTATGCACCATTGAACGCGGACATTTATTGCGTCGTAACAAGATGTTATATCTCTTCATCTGGCTTTTTTTAAATTTATGTAAATGCGACCATAAAGCACCTCCCTGCTAAGTTTTTGTGCCTTCCGATGTGTCTACTTTCCCATACTTATACACATTTGCATACACATAATACATATACACACAAACGCAAGACATACGTACTCTAGAGGTTCCCAAACTATGGGTACGTTGCCTTCTATATGTATACATGTTCCACCCCTAGTATACTACTTCTAGGTACTACTTTCCCTTACCGCACCCAATGGTGCATAGGGCACTGCATCGGTACACCAAGTGCAGTGATTCATTTTATTATTTTTGTAAATTTATTGGGTTTCGTGAGAAATGCGATCAGTGACGTCACAGATGTCATTTCCTCGACCACCCATTTAATTGTTAATTGTTTAATTGTTTTAATTTTTTTACGTAGGATTTTAAAATCTCTTGTAAACGTCAGTAAATAAAATAAAATAAAAAATCAATTCATCAAAACTAATAGTATAACAATAATGCAACAATAAATTAGGAATCTACTGCCAAGCCGTATTGTCCTGCAAATATTCCACGACTCCCATAATAACCCTGTCTGAACAGCCTGTGCTTCACAGCATTCTTAAATGCCTTGATTGACAAGGCCTGAACATCCAGAGGTAGTTTATTATAGAATCGCACGGAGTTTGAGGCAAACGAATTCCTAATCTTTTGCAATCTAGTAGTGGGCAAAGTTAGTTTGTCTTTATTACGAGTATCGAACCCATGGAAATCTCTATTTCTCCTAAAAATTATCAATATTTTCATGTACATACATTAAATTTTCATAAATATATTGACACGTTAATGTTAATATGCCAATATCCTTAAACTTATCCCTAAGTGATTCTCTGGGGCCCATATTGTATATGTAAAGTATATGCATGCAATGCAATGTGTATTAAAAAGTGCTCAAGACTCAACAATAATTGTCATGATATATTTGAACCTCGTCTACCTACCATTTTTGTGATAGTATTAGTGAGTGGCATTGATTAAGTACGTGTGTAAATTAATATTGTTTAAATTGTTATATTTTTTGTAAATAATGTCGACCGAGAAAAAAAAAACATTAACTAGTGAAATGCTTTCCTCAGCACGGGATCCCCCAGTGAGGAATACATTAAAAATAACAATATGACGTCTTAAAAAACTGCAATGTTCTAAAAATAAAATTTAAAAAAATGCATTCAAAATAATCCACCATGTACATTTAAAAATAGAATGGTGTCGAAAACTAGGAATCCTACCCTAACGCAGGTAGTCGCCAGTTTGCACGCGATACACCGCGACTCCCG
>JAGVSP010006074.1:0-18094 GCA_022494985.1 Micrasema minimum
TTAGAGCAAAATTTTAAGTATTAAATTTATTTGGAGTTTTATTCCATTGTGTTGATCACAAAAATGATCCAATGGTCTCAAATCAAGTCACAAACAATGTACATAATATTTACCTCTAGCTATGCCCGCTATTTATGCTGCTATAGCACACCACAGGCCACGGGGTGCACTGTTATGCACATGTTCGTAAGTTGTTTATCGTTATGCCTAAAAAATGCGCACTTGTCGCTTTCTTCAGCGCGATTGGTCGACACCAAAGAGTCGAAAATCACCTGCTCCCACATTCTGATGATCGCTTCAACTGAATTAATTATCGCGGGGGTCAGATAGCTCGACAGCAACATTAAATATTATTTATTGTTATGAAATTACACAACTTTTGTTTTAAACTATTCTTTTATTTTTTAACACGCCAACCGGTTTCGGAGACACTACTCCTTCATCAGGGCTTTGTATAATAAATAATGTAAAAATAAAAAAAGTAGTTTAAAACAAAAGTTGTTTAATTTTATAATTATGGAAAACTACAAAGTGAATTATTTATTGTTTTTAAAATCTTACTGAAAAAATATAATGAGGAAATATTTAACTGTAGTAGAGTGTAAATTACGCAGTTTAGTGGAAAACGCTAAAATAATAATAATGGCTCCATAGCCAATAGGCAGTTAAAAAGGAACAGGTGGGAGCACAAAGGATCCGTTTCGAGGTTTCAAAGAACAACTTAAACAGGTGTTGTTATCCCCCCCCTTCTCTTGGTTCTTCCATCTTATTTTCTTTTACCACACAACCATTTTTACTCGTTTTATTATTAAAAACCTCGAATCTCCACTTCATTCTTGTCTCTTGTACTTTCCCTTGTCCGCACCCAATGGTGCATAGGGCTCTGCATTGTTAGGTACCTACTCTTGTACTTACCTTCTTCTATTACATAGTTTGTTTTCAAACGATAATATCATTTATGATAGATACCTATGTAATAACTTGCATTTAATAAAACATTATTTTCAATACACCCGTACAAGGATTATCATATTGAATTACGCGATAATGGGGCCGTTTGATGATAATAAGAATCATTATCTTTTTCATGAGATTTTTAAATGATAATTTTCTCCTATTCGTAGTCCGCACCGGTATTAATTTGTTGTCGTTTATGATTTGGTGGTAGATAATAAGTAAGACATTTTGTTGTTGATAACACCTGTGTGACGTTTTAAACAATTTCTGTAAAAAAAGAAAATACAATTGCTGTTTGCTGTCTATATTTCGTGGATTTTTTCAAATTAATGCAGTTATAACATTGAAAATGGTACGTGTTTTTTTTTATATATTGGCTCTACGTCAAAAGGAGGGCTTTTCATCAATTCGTTTACACGTAGGTACTTAAATTGCTATTTATCTTTCTCCACTTACGTAGTGGTCTGTGCCGTCTGTGGTCCGTTTGTTGGATGCATACCAAATGTTGGGAAAACCCCGTTTTACAAATGCTTGCAGTAATTATTGTAGCTAAATACAGCTAACGTGAGTAAATATATTTTCCAGAACGCAAATCGCACAAAAATAGATCAATGTGCGTGGGGGAGAAATGTTTGCCAGTTACTGTAGTCGGTACTCACCTACCACCATTTTATGTGACGTCCGGAAATATTGCTGTGCCTAAATACGATTATACATATATCTCTGTATTCCCGAGACAATTCACACTCACACAGTTAGTACCTACCTACACAGTTCAAGCATAATGAATTTCGCTTATATCACATCCCAGCGTCTCTACTGTATTTAATCAACATTGTATTACTTTGTTATCGCCATATTCTGCCCTTTTTGTATTTGATTATGTTGCAAATAATAACATTATATTATGTAACTATGGAAAGTAAATTGTTATCTACTAGCTAAGTACGGACCAGATATTAAAATCATCAAGTTTGCCATTTTATTATCTTTCAATACGACGATATTAATTTTAGGGCAAGCCAACGGGTTAAATTTAAAATCGTAACTCGTTGATACAGTAAGTCAGTAGGTCGATCCTTTCACGTTTAAAGGATTTTTTTGAATAAAACAAAATAATGAAACAACTGAAAGATTATGCACCTTATTGGACAAACCTAACTGTACCATATAGCGACAACTTGACACTATTTGCGCAAGGTGCATTCATGTCGTTGGCATACTAGGTCATACGAGTGTGATCGAGAATCGATACATTTTATCGGAGATAAAAATACATTTAATTTTATTCTCGTTCAGCAGAATATTCTGCATAGGTACGTACGATAATAATACGTAGATACTTATATTCTGTCAATGTTATAATTCTGGAAATTCTAAAAATATAATTAATATTATGTAGGTACCTACGTAGCTCGTACTTCGCTAATATTTATATCGTCATTTATCCTAAATGGTGAACTCAAGTCGTTAAATAGTACCTACCATTTAAATTAGCAAGTAATCTGTATTATAATAAATTCTAACGTATTTCGTCAGCATTCTGAGAAACAAAAACGTCATCCACATTATTATTTCCTCTATCACATATTGGCACTCGCGATGACGAGAGCCCCGAGAGGGAACTCGGAATCTGAATGCAAACATTGCCGAGTATGGCTAATGGCTACATAATATTATTATTAGGTAGGTACCTACGTATTATCTATCTGCTATGAATGTACTCTGCCGAATTTACACAAACAGCGGTGACGTAGCTGGGAGCAACAGGCATCAGGCAACAGGCAGAAGTTAAGTCAGCATAAAGTCGGCCGCGGCGTGTTGTGGTCCGCTTCTAGGAACGGGCCGCTGATTGTAGAATGCGAGGCGACCTCCTCCCCCCTTCGCCACACGCCACTCCCCTCCGCTCTTTTCCGCGATCCGCGACCCGCGACTTCTAACTTCGGCGCGTTCGTTAGCCGCACCTTACTTTTACTCCGCAAATTCTTTACGGGCAAATAAATATTATCCATACCCGGATGGGAATCGAATGGGGCGATGACCGAGACTTACGACGAATCGGCGCGGCGCGATTACTGCGCGATCAGTTGCAAAACTGTCGCTGCACATTTCCACGGTGGCCTTTTCAAACAGGGGCTGCCGCTTTTCTGGAATGGATGTCACGACAGTATTTGCCTTGGCCCCGAGTCTCGTTTGGGATTACCTTCGAACCGATATTTATAATCTAGAAAGAATCCATTTCGAGATGAGACGGCAGCGGCACTGCGTGACAAGGTGTAAGTATTCCGAGACGGGCGACAGGTTTGCCGCGATCTTGACAAAATATCGGATTGAGACCAGCTTTTCTACTCGCTCAGTGTGGCTGGTATCCTTGGGATACGGCCAGCGCCATCCAGCGACCCAGCGAGGTGACGCGGCGCGATGTTTGCGCGGGAGATGTACCTACTTACTACCTACAGCTATATCGTGCCCGATGTGGGAGGGGCGGCGCGGGGCGCGGGGACGGCTTCCCCGGCGGGCGCACAGTGGGGCCGCCAGGTGATGGCCGCGGTTGGAGACGGCGCGCCCAGAGGTGACCAAACGTCGGCCAACTTGGAACCGTTGCGTTGGCGTTGTTGAGAATAATTAATTAATTTACTTTATCACCCGTACACCGTACAGCTATCGTTAAACACGGCGAACGCAGAAGACTCGTAAACAAATAAACAGTATTTCTACGAAATGCAATCTCTGTTCCAGAATATATTATAACTTATAACATAACGTTTTCATTTCTTTTGTGTGATTTTTTCTGGTCAATAAGTCTTTTCCATTATGCTGATGTTAGTAGGTAGACGTTAAATACACCCACAATATTAGGTATATTTATCGAAAGTATTTAGTATTCGCTTAAGTCCATAATTATATTTTATATTAAAAATGAACAATATAAACCCGTTACACTCATCTTTTTACTAGGGCTAGGGACGCACTAGTCTTGGCTTGAATTCCTATTCCAGTAATTAAAACATTTCTTATTTACGTTGATATAATAAATGTTGAAGTTGTCGATGAAGTATTTTTATTGAATAAAGAATTTATTAAGTCAATACTGTTATGAACGAATTTATTGATTTAAAAATGTTCTGTAGGTACATGTACATTATTTGCAAACACGACCACGTAACCATTAGTCGACGTACGTCTTATCCTCTTATCAACTAATTGGCGGTGTATCAACGTAATAGCAGTGTAATATAAAATATGAATATCGGGACCTCGATCTTCAATTACTTATCAAAATAGAGGTTCTCGTAGGCAGGTAGGTACTTGCTTATGAGAAATACAAACAAAATTGTAATGTCAGAAGTTCAAATTTGCTGTAAGAGATGTGAGATCATCGCACAGAATTAGACGCTATTTTCTTTCCTTGTGCGCGTGATAAGCCTGTTAATAAAATGATGAATTATTATTCCTTATCCGGTCTCGAGAATAATACCTGGAGAATCCCTCGCGGGGATCCTGCGGCCCCTACCCCCCATGCCTCTACACCTCACAACCCCTGACTCCACCCACAGTACATTAGAGCAGCAGTAGACGAATATTCCTCCCACAAGACAGGTCGTGACGTCATGCGGTCAAATTAATTATTTACTCGGTGTTCCCAATCTCCGCGTCTTCTCACTTTATTTCTTTTCACCTTGAATAACAACTTGGACTTATTTATTTCAATAGAGGCTTTACGTAACAGATTAACAAGACATACATATTTCACACAACACTGCTATATTATTGTGTTGACTCTCCCAACAACATTTTAATGTGAGCACCTGCTTATGAGTAATAGTATTAATAATTACTTTGCCCGGCGTCATTCTTTCTTCTTGAAGGAATTCAATTTTTTTACTAGCTCTGCGCTCACCAAATTCAATTTTTTTACTAGCTCGACGCTTTATATGTGAAAACCTTTATGCATTTAACCTTTATGTACTTACTTATGTATACAAGTTCTGATATTGGCAGACACGGATATCAAACACTTAACTAGGTGAAATGGGGAATGTACATATAGTGTAATATACATCAAGTGGCCACTTAACCTAGCCAATGACAGGTCATAAGCCCTGTAAACACCTAGATATCCACATTCCCTTCCAAACTTCTCGTCTCTGTTGAGATGATTGTGATTTAACGTTTGTCCAAGAAGAAAGTTTATTTTTCTTCTTAGAGTAGGTAAAGCTACTTGCTGGTTCTCAGTCTCCCAGTTTATTGAAAGAAATAACAATAATCTTGAATCATAAATCAATATTGTATTCGCGACTTGCGTCATTCGGCTAACGTCATCAGGTGTATAAAAATAATACTCCGTGAACAGTTAATTGATAAGAACAACTCACGTTTGACTAATAGAATCCCATTAGAATATCAACAATTCACTGTATGTATTTATAGATTGTCATTATTTTAGCAAGTCTAAATTTATATATATCCCCTGTGCTACGATTGGGTAAATTTAAGCGTTACGTTCAAGTGATTTTAGCTAAAACCACATCCCACATACGTAGGAAGTAGGAATCGTTTTCAGATTTGGCGGGATGTGATGTTCATTTACGTCCGAACGAATTCCAAGCAGCGAGACTGAATGTCTGCGCATTTAATTAAGTAGATACGGTAGAAAACATATATTTAGATTTTGAAAACACTATACAAGTTATTTAAAATCACCACTTACGTTTTGAATAATATCCTAAAACATCTGTGTAAAAAACATAATAAACCGTTTAATAGTTTAGTTTAATGCCCGCTTTATATGGGACAGTTTCTTGTTCAGAAAACTACACAGTTTCTTGTTCAGAAAACTGTGCAGTCTGTCAAACTTCTGTCAAAAGACACGCTAAATATGTGTATTTTTGAAACGCGATTGTAAGTTATTATCGTATGTTTGCTCTCAGGAAATTGTATATTTAGCAAATAATGTAAATATGTTATTGGTTTTTTACGTATTTAAAAGCATACAATAAACCAATGTCTACTTAAACGTTTACATAAAAAAACATTGACTGTCATGTCAGCTTAAATCTGACACTAGCACATAGTTTTTCATGCAGTTTTAGCTTTATACGGGACCGTTTTCAGACTGCACAGAAAACTGTGTAGTAAACTGTCCCATATATAGCGGGCTTAATAGTTTTAATAGATATTCAGTATGACTCGTTATAATATAAATTGTAAACGATCATAAATTTCATTCAATCAACGAACAAATGAAAAACAATAAGTGTAATAAGTACGTGTGTTGGCTTGGTTGGACGCGGGGGTCGCTCTATGACTATATTAGCTATTATTGATGATACAAAGTCGTCCGGTATTAGATCCACCGTGAAATGAACGTGTAGGCACGTTGTAATAACTTGTTCACGTCTGACACCGTTAGCCCGGGGCATCCGTGCTGACTGCTCACTAACTTGGTACATTAGTATCCTCGATACTTGGTACGCTGCACAACCGGCTATCAGTGCACAATACATGCGTCATCTTCCACTTAACACACACTGATCTGGCAATGTACCCTATAACATGCACGTCAATTATTTTTAAATTACGCTGACAAACTAAAAAAGCTTTGTTCACATGGACCGTGAAGCAAAAATGTACCTAATTTTCTTAACACTGGTTAATACAGAAAAGTACATACACTGTAAAAAAAATTACAAGAACAATTACCTAATTACATACCTACATACCAATTTAGTATATGTTTTTGTATATGTTTTTTCGTGTTTATTGTTTTTAATATTTGTTACTACGTTCCTTACTTAATACAATCTTGTTCGCAGTGATTACTTTTAAAGAAAATAGATTACTTACCTATAATATTATACTGTATAGATAAAAATATGAATATTATGTTTTGTTAATATTCAAGTACATTTTTCAATATCGTATATTTAATGTACTCTATTTTAAGAAATAATAATAATTAGTTGTCCAACGCAACGCAAACAATATATCTTATTATTTGAAAATTTCTCCCTTCAGTCAATTTTTATATTTTACCCTCTTGCATACGGATTACTACCGATTTTATTAATGAAACTATATTTGATATTGACAATATAATATAAGTTTGTAAAACCTCAGTGAACTTGTTTTGATGTAGTTAATACATAGCGGACCGCAAATATGACAAATATCCGTTTTGAGTAGTTGTGAGTTGTGAGGCATGTTTGTAAGTTTGACACGCTTGCGCTTGTCGTGGTACAACGTGCGATTTAGCGCACGGTTTGATTCTATTACTACCGATATCGGTGGTCTCCAGTCTCCAATAATTACCCTTTCCAATATGGATGGTACATCAGACATCTCATTGCCTCACTGTCCCCCCGATGAATTGCAATGAACGAGACGGAATTACATTAACAGGGGCGTGTGATAAATAAAGATAAACATCATATTTCCGAGAAGTATTTTCCTTGATTACTAAGAATTCCGCAAACCACCGCGTCCTTCGCATTTACTGTCACGTTATCAGTTTAAATGCTAAATTTGTATTACGACTACAAAACTGAGCACTGAGTAATAATATTTTTAAATGGGTACATTACATCACTCATCACTCACACAATATTATGCAATAAATATTCATTTCGTCCATTATGTAGCCTGATGTTTTGTTTACTTGGGGAACAACCTGAATTTTTGGCATTGGTGAATTTTTGCGAATAATTAACTCCTTACTTCGGAACTTTTCGTTTTTATTCAAACCGCAGAGAAAAATATTGTGTTATTAATCCATCATTATTGGTCCATCCATCTTCGTGTGTTATTTGTGAATATTTGACAGTGCGACAGTGATGTAGATAGTGGAGAGCTCCCAACTCGTCGTTTGGACCTCTATTTTAAGATATGCGCGCACCATTATTTATCTTTAGTAAGTTATTGAATTCGATTATTCTCCCAAAATTACATTTTGATGTGCTACCTATTTTAGAATATTAAATGTGTTTCAAAAACATGTTTTATACTCTTAACAGGTAGTGATTCATTTTTGCAGGTAAGCTAACTACGTACTTAAATATACGTGCAGATATTTTACAAATCAAATAATCAAAGATTGGAACAAAAACCTTATATAGAGCTTATCAGTTGAAAATAGTTTTTTTAAAATTACTTATTCAGCTAGCGGTAATGATTATTTATCATTATATACATACCTAGTGATTAAGTTAATACACCAACTACTGATTCACCCAGCGCAAATCTTATCGTTTATGTACTTATAACACTTATGTATCTATTTGATGTGAGAGCCTTGTTTACTATGACAACATTCATAAAACGCTCGCATGCCAGTCCCATAGTTTCATACATCGCGCATCGGTACGAGATACGAGTATATCTTCAACAAGCACCGTAGTACGTTGTATTGTATCATCAAACAAACATTAAAACATAATATATGTGTGTTCGCTGATAATATCTATGGCTGTCCTATCTGACTGTCCTCCGGTCAGTTACTGTATTGTTTTGGAGTTGCGCCAAATAGGTGCCTAGACAGTAGACAGCCTAGAGCTAGCTATAGATAATCCGGATATCAATATCGAAGCGATCCTCAGTAACTAATTACTGAATACGAATAGAATTAGTGTAGAAACCGCCAAGTAACCGAGCGGTTCCATCCGTAGTCTGGACAGGGGCAATGTTTACTTTTTACGATCTCGTATCCGAATAATATAAGGTAATTGTATTATCTTAGCAATACATAAATAATTGTTTCGGTCTTTGGTCTTTGCACACGTGACGATATCACGCCCAAAGAATATTTCGCGATGAAGTTTCAATGTCGAACGAACAAAAAATGAATCTTCGACATTATTTTTCATTATCAGAATGATTTAGTATGTTGACTTAAAATATACATACGCACACGTAATTGTTACTGTACACACAAGCTTCTTCTCAGATATAAAAAGCTGAATACATAAAATGTAGCAATAAATTTACTCAACGCGTTTTTTTTATATGAACAGTTCACAATTTCATCGATATGCTTTGATTGTGTTTACGAACCAATATTTTGTGTTCGAGACCGTATAAGCATAAAACCGTCTGAATATAAAACACAATAAAATGTTATTGAAATATTATTTACTCGCATTATCCTAATATAATATTTTTCCTCGAGTACTCAAGATATTTATAAGCTTCATGGTTCAGATTAATTTATAGCAAAAAACATGTGCTTTTAAAAAAAAAAATGCATATTACTTACAGACAAATTAATATCATTAGATTTAAACTTTTCACGGTATTTTCGCATGTTTTCATCATGCTTTTGTTATTATGGAGTAATATCTTATCGTACACCCACGATTAATAAATAAAAAAACTTACCGTTAATAATAACTATCTCCTGCAGATTTTATCAACGTGTAACCTAAGGCTATCAGTTCTTATTTATATTTGGAAATATTACAAATATTATTTAATACTTTAATTATTAATAACCTGAATAATATCTGTACAACACGTATATATTATTATGAACTTATTATCTAAGCTACCTTTGTTTTTATCAATTATATTGCGGCTTGAAGAATAAACAAGTTGGCCATTTGACAATTTGGCAACTATCAAAGCTTATAGGTCAAAGCGAGGAATTCTCGGTACATGAGTCTCAAATATGATTTTTGTAAGGAATGACATGTCTACATATTAATAAATTGATTACATATCAAAATATACAGCAGAATTTATATCTGGCAAATCTTTGTTTGTATTGGGTGCAATTTTTTTTGTGAAATACCTACGCGACTTTTACTGTTGATTTGTAGTTTGCATGGTATATTGTATATTGTCACTTCATGTTATAATATTAGCGTAATATCAAGTATTATATTATCAAATGCTATAAATTATATACCTATTATTTATCTAGGTGGTTCTTTTCTTATCCCGACTTGATGGAAATTCCATGTGTTACGTAGTAGGTATATTTACTTCACTATTTATTTTTATAATAATTTGGGGGACAGAATGTTGGAATCCATATGCTCCACATAGGGAGTGGATATGGTGTGATGATGATGATGATGATAATAATAATTAAAGCAGTGCATTTTTAAAAAATTACATATCTCTATCGATTAGTCACGTGAGTTTATAATTTGTATAGAAATCTAGATTTTGATTTTGAAGGTGCGCGATAAAAAAGTAATAAAAGTGGGTGATATTAAATTGGGTGGCGAGTAGCGATACAGTGAGATCACGAATCACGATCACGATCACGACTCACCTGTACATGTACACCATACACTGTAGGTAAAGTCTGTACACGAACATGTTACCTGTATTACTAGAGTGTTCGCGTTATTTTTAACCATCGGATTTTAGTTGAAATGAAAGATCTAACGATCCGTCACTGTCAAACCACCTCACCGATGTTTTTCCTTAAACCACATACCTATAACTATCAATGTGTTTTTGAAAGCTTGTTGTAAATAAACCCCTGCTAAGGTCAATGTTTTGTTTACAATACGAAGTTAAATCAGAATGAAGACAGTGGCGATCGGCGCTTATCTCTTCGAGGTGGATGGCGATGGCGTAACAAAGATTTTCCGACAATCTTTAATGTCTGCGTTTTGGATTATTTTTTAAATTCCAAAACTATCCGGTGTGTCTCTATCTTTAGCCAATTAAATATTTTGGTAGTAAAAAGTCGCCATTTTCACTAGCGAACAAATGAACAAACAATTATTGCAAAAAAATAAGAAGGCAATAAAATAATTTGAGCTCCTTTTAGATCATTTTTGCTATTTCAACAAGGACTAAAAACTATTCTTACACTCAATCTTATGACAGGTCGTATTAAGCCCTGTATAAGCGTAAATATTACTTATTCTTAGATTACCATTATTATTTTCCATAAATGAACTTCTTTGTGTCTTGAACTTGATTATTTATTCAAGTCCAGCGTCAACGTCTCATTTCAAATGCATCGTAAAATCGACAAAATTCGCGGAAAACACCTCGTAAGGAACGGATAATATTGTAAACTACACAAATCTATATAATTCTCCACTAATCTATACAATACTACAATAAACTACACTAATCTATAGAATCGCTAAGAATATATAAGAAATCACAATAATAGGGATGCACGAAACTGACTTCAGTCTGGCCATTTTTTATTACCAGAAAAATCAGGGAATAGGCTTATTATCTGTCTATACTTAAGTGGAATATTTTGAAAACTGACAATAACAGTAAACATAAGAATAAGACATTGCAAGTAAAGGATTGAAATATATATATTTTTTAAAGTAACCGACAAAATAAAATGTTTTTTTGGTCTGTACACATTTTTGTTTTCGTCGACTCTCGTTCATTCTGAAATGATGGTAGGTGACAAGTGGGGTGAGTCACGCAGTCTCACAACTCGGTCTCCGGTCTTCTCTGTGGATGGCGTTGCCTCCGTCCTATGGACCCGGATTTACCGGAGAAAACCAGACCGTTCGTTTTATTTACAATTTACATTATTCTAGTCACCTTTGCGCTCTTGGTTTATTACCAACTATGACTGCAGAACCTTACGTCACCCACTACTTATTATCATGACACTATTATGTATTTTGTAGGTAACTTTATAAAATAGGTACGCCTAGTTTTTTGCGACTGCAAAATTAATATTTTATTAAAGATATTATTTTAAAACATTAAGTTTGTGTCAGAGCTGTGGGACATGAATTTGACTTGGGAGGATGCACGGAAGCTGGCGGCCGATCGCTTGGCCTGGAGGCAGTTTGTGGAATCCATATGCTCCACACAGGGAGCGGTTATGGTATGATGATGAATTTTGCAGTAAAAAAATATTACCTAATATCGACGCCTCCTACGTATAATATCGTAACCCACAAATCGTCTATTTTGAGTTTTTGGTAGATTTCGTCTGTATTTAACTATATCTTTAATTCTACCAAAACAAAAAAAATATTTTGCCAATAATAAGGGCTTTTTTGGGGCGTTATTTGTCGTATCTACAACCAATGCATATGAACGAAAATATTTTCAAATGCCCTCTCTGTAAAATCGCATTTTGTGGGTTACGATATTATACGTAGGAGGCGTCGATATGTGTATGCATATAATTTTTATTTACGATATTGCTTCCACAAAGCATTTTACAAGCTCAGGAATGTGGATATTCAAGCATTTACAGGGCCTGTGACCCGTAATTGGCTGAGTTAAGTGGTCACTTGACGTATTGCACACAGCATCAACACACGTAAACCGAATATATAATAATAATTATTAGTTAAACGCTACTAATAGAAATCATAAAATAAAATAAATGAACAGTTTGATTTGGTTGCAGGGGGCGGAATTTCTCTATCTCTCGGGGCGCAACAGGCGCCGGTCAGGGACGTCGGCGTCGGGGGACTCGCAACATCAAACGGTAAGTTGACAGACATCTAAATACTTAGCAATGATCATGAAATCCTACCCTTGAATTACTTCTCAATTTTCATGAAATCCCACCCATTAAATACTTCTTAACAATGGCGCTGAAGCGTAAGACTGATCATCTTGGCTTCATGTAATAAATTATTAAGATTCACTGCATCTACTTGGCATACCTACCAATGCAGTGCCCTATGCACCACGGAATCGTTTCCTTGGGTGACTTGTACTCGATATTTTTCTACCGTGTCCTTTTATACACCTTTTTCTTATGTTCTTTTGTATTGTTTTAAGCTTTTACGGCACATTTTGTTGACTGTATTAATTTGTATTCTTGTTTTATATATTTATGTAGGTACATTATTAAAGAAAAAAATAGAGAATTTCGATATGGAGACACTGAGGTATCGTAAGGGTGGCGGCATCATGATTTTTCTTTTGACTTGATCGATGCTGTCCGCCCTCTTGACTTAACTTCACTTGGAAACTTTGGCCCTGCAATTTGCTTATGCATTTGCAACAGAAAAAATTTAAAGTCCTGCATAAAATAGCGTGACTAACAGAGAGTCCCAAGGACTCTACAACAGTCGCGGGTGGAGGTGGGATCGATCCCTCAGTGCCCTATGCACCATTGGGTGCGGATAAAAGAAAGTAGTAATAACAGCAGTAGTTTCTGAATAAACAAGCAGGAAAATAATCGAAGGCTGAGTAATTTTTACTACATAGGTACCACTGAAGGGGAGATAAATGTTGACAAAAAAAAGTTGAACAGTTTTATTGACGAGAGGAGGGGTTCTTTTTAATAAAGTTTATGGACGGAAAAAAGATTTTTGAAAAATTGAAATGCGATGAATACTAGTTTTGAGAGTCTACATGGTTTACGGCACATTCATCGAAAAGATGGGAATACCTATTACCTATTACTCATTTAGCATAGACTAAGTAGTACATTCTTAATACGAGCCAAAAATTTAGAGAAATTAAAATGAAAATTTAGACCTACTGATGTTTCATAATGTAGCATGTTATGGACGAAATAAAATCGTGTACCGATAAATCTGCCTCTGTGAATGGGAAATATTGTTTATATTAGTAATAATTTATTGAAGCCACATAATCCTACTGTTATGACTTATCTATGCTTTATTTTTACTCGGTTCAAGTTGTAAACATCTGTAATGATAGCATTTATTTGCTTATGTCTTTCTATTAATATTATCTCAATTAATATAATTTATTTTTATTTTAAAATAGGTATAAACAGCAATTAAATATTATATCACGTAAAATATTATGTAGGTAAATTAAAACAAGTTTTTTAACTGATGTTTATAAAGGTATTTGTTTTATGCATGATGATAATAATATACCTAGTATATTTATTTTGTATGTATATTTTTTGTAACCTGAAATTGTCAATATCAAGAATCTGTTAAAATTATTTTAAAACTATGAGTGCTTGTATAACTTTGGATTTTGTATAAATAGTTTAAAAAGTGCATTATGCTCACTCAATCACTGCACTGGTCCAAACTCCTATCTTACTGAAATTTCTATTTTAAACTGTCGATTTTAACTATTTAACTCATTTAGTTAGGTTTCTTCTCGTATAATAAACAAATAATAATTATGTACGTATCAAATTGTAGTTAGTTTGATAAGGGAATGAATTGTCACGATGATTAATACAGTGAAACACATGAGAGGCAGGGATAATAAATAAGTTTTATGTAAAACACATTTTTAAGATAGAATAAACATATAAATGTCTATGTATAATATCATGTATACCCAGTTTTTAATTTAATCTAGTAACCTATTATATTTCTTAACAATTATGAATATTATTGATTGATAATGGATGGTATATTGATATCAGTAGGTACGTCGAACATTTGTGCAAATAGGTATAATGTGCCGGCAATTCTGTTAAGAATTTCTTCGACACACAGTGCACTAATTAAAGAGTAAAGAATATACAAATATCGTCGTTCATATTTTTCGTATGATTCATGCTATCATTAAATAATTATAATATTATTTGTCATACAAAAAATATTTATTTTTTATTTAAAAATCATGCCTAAAAACTTACATTACAGGTGAACCATTTCGTAAATTTTAGGGATTATTGAATAGAAAACCAGAAAACAGAACATAGACACTCATCGACCATCTACTTAAGCATATGAAAGTCGACGAAATGTCTATAATATGTAAATTTAAAAATATCGACTTTTTGCGCAGAAGCCGTATAAATAATTTTATATTTATACTATGTATAATTTATACTTCATGTTGTAATGTACAAAACACAAAAAAAACATCTAATAAACAAACGTTATTAAACTTTTATTAACTTTGTACTTATATTTTTTGGAATATGTTAAATATCTACATATTTTTTAGGAAAAATTACAATGATTCCAAAATAATAAGTATTCGTTTAATACCTGGGTTATGGAGATTAAAATGTGTAATCAACAAAAAATTCACAACGGGTATTTAGTTGATAGTAAAATTGATCATAGCGATAACCGCAATTGCTAGATTGATATTTTATAAAAAATGTTTCCACTTGTGAAAATGTGGCTATGTATCTTTTCCGATAATTTCTGTGATTTTTCCTTCTCTATTAGAGGTGAAAATTAATCAAAATATTACTCACGGTTCAGTAGTAACCCCCGTAACAAATATGATAAGTTATATCGGGTAGATAATAGTATTATGTATAATGTAGATAATAATATATGTATAATGCACGTACTGGTAGGTACATGATACATGAATGCCTAAAACTAGGTATCGCGTTTTTGATAACGAATACTAACAAAGTATAACAGTGTATTAGTAAATATGTATCGTGTAAACAAATAAAAATTATTGTTTCACATTGTACAAATAGTCCTATGAGACTTTAAAACAGTAGGTAGGTACATTTAACAACATACGATCTGCATTTATTTCAGGGAAATAACAAGGAAGATATTTGGATAAAATTGGTTTTTTTACATCTTCGGAAACAATAATAAAAATATTTGTTTTTGGCATTAATATCTGCATTCTTTTTACATTCCGACCATGGTTTATAGTTCCACAATGTTTCAAAAATATTTAAAGTTTTTAAGTAGGTCCAAAATTAATAACACAGGAATAACCGAATTTCTGCAGCAAGGGTTTGGTCCACATTTCGCATCTATATTATTATTAGCGTAAAAATGATAGTAGTAGTATTGTCCGTCAGTGATGTCTGCCGAAAAAATAAATCTCGGTGATGTCTGCGGAAAAAATAATCTCCATCGGTTCTTAAGAGTAGGTACCTACTTACAATCATGCCATATTTTTTGCACATTGGTAACTCTGAATTTATAACCTCAATTAGCAATTAGTTTATGTTTATCTGACAGTTCGAAAAGTTTGTTGATTTTGTATATCTGGGGTAGTACTCGACATTTTGAAGATTTTACAAGGGGCAAAAGCATGATTCTACTCAGGCCTAGGTCGGGCGCGGGCGGCTCTGTGGGCCTCCGTAAATTAGGTTTATGTTTGTTGGGAGTTGGGACCATTGATTAATTAATACATGTATTAAGGACTTTTAGCCAATCAACTAAAGGTGAAACAACCAAAAATCGAGGCGCGGAAGCGCCGAAAAGCCCCGCAGGGCTAGCATTTACTGTTATCTGCTAGTTGTAATAAAAATAATAATCAAGATCTGGATTATTTTGGCGTAAGTGTGCCTTGTTTTAAATCAATTTGGTGTGTTGTTAGTGCAATGCATTTTGCTTTTTTTTTAAAACCATGTCTTTGCTGTTTGTTATTGCACTTGTTACTTTTTTTATCTAAATCATTTGGTGTAAATAAACGTTCAATTTGGCCATATCCATAAATACCAAATCGATTATCAGTAATATTTGTTACTATTAGTAATTGTCGCGTAGTTTTCAAATGAATTAGTGAACCGATTGCAGTTCCACCGATACAGACGAGAAGTGATAACAATGTACGTAATGGCCTGATTTGAATTCAAGCAAAGGTCCCACTCCGGTGACCCCACGCGGTGGCGCGGGCGGTGGCGGTGGTGGCCAGATATAATGTTATGCAAAATTCAGTGTTTGGCCGCGGCCGTTACGAATAATTTACACAATTTAAGAAAGTGTTCATTGTAATCGGACTTTAGTGCGATTATTCATTAAGCATTCGGCACTCTGTTACATTTTGCGCTATTATAATTGAGAATAAAAAGGCAGCCATCTTCGTAAAAATGAGATACGCACCTATATTGTATTTTGACCACAGTGAACTAAAACTACAGAATTATGATTAAATAAAACGATGTTATGTGTTACTATTAATTGGTTTATTCTATAGAAATAGAATTTACCTACACTACCTGGTTTCGGGAGCCTAACGTTCTCCCATCGACTGGTGAAAAGACACTAAATTAGAATACAGATGTTATACAGAAAAATTTAATTGCAATACTTAAGAATCTAGACACAAGGGTAACATAAATATTGATACATATAAGTAATAGAAAAAATAGAAAAAACACATCTTGAGACAGTGGTGATGGTAAAATACTAAGAAGGTTACTCCCGATACCAGGTAGTGTAGGTAAATTCTATTTCTATAGAATAAACCAATTAATAGTAACACATAACATCGTTTTATTTAATCATAATTCATTATGAAGTGTTACAAAGTGAATGCCGAATCAATCAACAAAATAAAACTACAGATTTCACACGTAGCAAAACGTGGTAGCAAATATTGACATTATGCAGCTAGTGTAAAAATTTGAAAAAATTAGTATCGTATTATAAAAACAGTTTTTTTTCTTAGCAGCATAATGTAATATATTTTTATTTGTTTTTTTATACAAAAAAGTCGCTGGACGACTTGACAAAAAGGCCGCTCTGTGGGTAGGTACTTTTGTCTAAAAAGTAGCATTTTTCGCTTTTTACCAAGAATTCTTGATCTAAGATTTTACCTCTGTTGTTAGGTATAGAAATAAACATTATTATCTTAAACACACATCCGTGGGCGAATTACAAGTTGTAATAGGATTGTTTTGGGTCATTTTAAACACGAAACAGGACGGACGTCCATGGAAAGTCAGCCTTGAGATTTAACGGTCACATTAATATTAATTCGCGGAATTGAATTTCTGATCAGTCTACGGATTGCTTTATTTTATTCCTGAATCTATTGCGTTCTATTACTACAAAATGTTTTGAACAGAATATGAACTAATAACATTTACCTAGCTGGGGAATTCTGCTTTTAATTATCTCATCCTTCGCCCGTAGACAAATCGTTAAATTGCAATTAGTATTAATTTTTATGGATTATTTTTATACGTTCATACATAGGCTCAATAAATATAAACCTACTGCATCGTTCACGAAAAATGCAGAACAATTCACTAAAACGGAGTAACCCATTAATTTGTTTCTTACGATGAGTGCTCTTCGAATTTTGTGAATTTCACGTCACGTTCACTTTCTCGGAAATTGAATAATGTTTAAATTTTTACAAAACTGGGACCTGGGGTGGGCAAAAGGAAAATTCGGAAGGGGGGGAACACTAAAAAAGGAAAAAAACAAAGGTTGGGTTTAAAATTTCGAAAAAACCCAAAATGGATTAATTTAAAAATCACGGGGTTTGTGCTATCCCTTTTGTAAAAAAATTTTAG